>BGPR01003488.1:8299-32037 GCA_013235015.1 Araneus ventricosus
TAAAATCCTATTCTAATCAAATTAATAAATCAAAATTCTTTTATAAAATTATGTATTAAAATATTAATTAATACGTTAAATCTCAATCTTTGTTTTCTGGACTTAACCGCATTGGCTTCTGACCGACTTATATATCAGTTATTTTTAAATGAATTACGATCATATTCAGGATTTAGAGAGATATACAGCACAATAGCATAGCGAAGATAAGTGGCACCCGGGGCATAATATCATTTTTTCTTCCCCAGGCGTCATCGTTGGCTTAGCAGGAGTGAATGGCACCCGGGACATCATATTAGTTTCTCGCTTTCATCAGCTATACTTATAAAAGGCAATGTTTGTGTGCGTGTGTGTGTGTTTGTCTGCGATGTCCAGACGAATCTATCGCACTTACAGCCATGAAATTTGGTACACAGGTAGTCGTAATGGTGACTGAATGCACCTCGAAGCCGAAATTTTAAATTTTAATCTAGAAATTTTTGTATTTAATGTTTTTTATTGTTTTGGTTGATTTTTCGCACTAATTTCTCAATAGAATGGTTTCGAACAATTGTACGACAAAAATAGATAGACCATCGGAAAGAGCACGCGATTTCCGTTCTAATGAAGTTAGTTTTGATTTTCTAACGTAATTTACTGAATTTTGAGAATTTTTTAAAAAATAGTCAGTTTCACCATCTAAATGTTGGTTTTGTTTTTAAATTTATTGCATCCGACTTTCTAATAACACTATTATTTTCAATTTTTTTCAGCTTATAACTAGAACGGTTCTCTCTGATTTAAAACAAGAACGGTTAAAATATCTTTTCCCGTTTTTTTAAAATTAAATTATTCCTGGGCAGATGAAAGTTATTTTTATCGAGCGAAATTTCTTCAGCGATAGTCTACCGGAACGCAGCTCTCAATTTGATTGGATGAAGGGTCAGGTGACGTCATAACCTTCGGAGCTTTTTGTCATGTTCTAAGAATTTTTTTTCATTTTGTTGAAGTCCTGATTCCACAGGCAACAATTTTTTTTAAATATTGTTTTGGATTAATGTACTCTGTACTGTTTTTCTACATGTTATTATCGCGGAAAAAATAAGCCGGAAAATCTATAATGTGTATCTTTTGTTTTGAAAACTTTTTCGTGTCATTGTGGGCGATTTTTTTTTATTATTTTGTTGAAGTCCTGATTCCACGGGCATCGCCGTGCGCGTACTGCTAGTATTTTGCTATAATAAACGATATAAACGCTTTACTGTTTTGTCCCCCATGGCGCCTTCTAAGGCTAGCGCCCGGAGCATTTAAACCTCCCTTGCTCTCCCTACTAGGCCCGGATTACTAAATAGGCAAAGTAGGCAACTCCCTTGAGGTCGAATAACTTTTTGGGGCCCCGAGGTGGTATTTTCAGGGTAATGTAATTTTGTATCCATTAGATTTACAAGGTCTATGTATTCAAACTAAAATTAAATATTGCTTAAATTTCAGAACATTATTCTTAGAATTTTTTCCATGTTTTAAAATAGGTTTATGTGGTCCAATTTTTTTCGCAGTTGATAGACTAATTCACAAGTCAACAGGTGTTCGGAAACCTTTGTATTAGAATATTAAGATTCTGTCAAAAATGTTTTGTAAATTTTTAAATGTTAAATTTATGTTTAACATTAGTTTTAAATTTAATTTTTTATATTTTTTTCGCAATTTAAATTTTTTATTATTTCAGTTTGTCATTATATGTGTTACTTAAAAACTTGCATGCGTAGGGATTGATTGTTATCAATAAAAAATCTTGTTTTGTAAATTGGTGAGGAAAAAGGGGGGGGGGCGATAATAACATTGCATAAGTGAGGGGCTTAATCCGGCCCTTCTCCCCACGTAGTTATTACGCCACCGATACAGCGTTTATAGCTTTTTCTCGTACTGTCAACTTGAGAGTACGACTTTAGAGCGTCCCTGGTTTAAATCCAGAAAAACATATTTATATTAAGTAAGTCAAGTGCAGCTTGATTCAGAAGTCTGGAGGTGTGGTGATGGTATAACAGATAATGAATAACTTAAATGTTACTTAATGCTGGGAAAAGTGTGGTACTTCGTCTGACAGCCGTGCTTCTGAATGGAGGACGACGTATTGAACAGTTATACGTAGACACTCCATTCGGTGTCTTATCTTATTTAACGTATTGCTCCACAACAAACAGAGTCATCTGGTGGTTTAAATTGTAAATTATTTCACCAACAATGTCTGATTTCTTTTCAAAAATTTCCGGTTTCATATCCATCCGTTCTGTGCATACGGCATCTATCTAACATCTTCATTCGTCTGCAAATTATTGATTTTCAAAGTTATGCCATACTTTTGCATCACCCTGTAATTCATCTCCAGATGCGAAGGAAAAGCTAACGTTACTCATTCCCTTAACACTTCCGCGTTCATTGGTTTCGCAGTGAAACCACACATTGAGCATTTTTACACTGCGCATGGGCGAAACGTAGCGTAATTCTTCTTTCATAACTTAAAATCCAGATGTATAGGCCAACTTATACAAAAATTCCAGTGCAATGCCGTTAGTATTCACAACGATATCGGCATTGCAAGAGTTAAATTGTTTTCAATCTCTAAGAGAAACGAAATCATGAGGGTTCTTGCACAAATCGATATTTTTAAAAATTGAATCTTCGAAAGTTATGAAAGTTATTGAATTTTATGAAGGTTTATTATTTATTACACACGATTATTTTATGAAAGTTATTGATTTTATTACTATCCTGAATACTCACGTAGACTTATAAATTAAATACATAATTTAAATGGCAGTTTGATGATAACTTATTCGGAGGAACAATAGCCCGTTACCGTTCAATGGTTTCACTATGAAATCATAAATTTCTTAAAAATAGATATGCCGAATTTTTTCCCTTTACGTATTTATGATCAGCTACATGTCTATTACTCATTTTTGAAATAAGTTTAGTAATTTTCAAAACGAAAATGTAGTGAACTTAAAAGGGTTAACCGACATCACATGGATCCCAGAGTTTACCATCCATTTCCAAATAATCTCCAGTATCACCCCACCCATCGGCGCTGAAAGGAAAGGTGTCTCCTTTCATTTCGATGGCCGCAGATGACCATCGATAACCATCTATCACCGTCGATGACACCAATCACTCATCCAAGCCATCTCTCCTTAGCAAGCCGTTGGATGGCCGAGCTCCCCAAGGCAGGTGGTCGAAGTGGGTCGGCGAGCCTTGGCCATGACCTCCTCCGATGCTGATGCTTCCTGAAACGACGACTCCCCTGCTGTAGGCCTCCCGAAAGATGCGAGCATTCAGATTTTCACACTCGATAGCGATGGAATGAGTTATTATTTGAGAATCAGTTAAGGCTCTTGTTGCCATCTTCTTCTTTTATTAATTATTAGTAGGGGGTTTCAGAATAACGTCAGAAGTAAATTCGAAACTGGCAACATGCAGTGTGTCGCTAAATTGTACCCACAAATTTAAGATGGAATTCAGGGAAAAATGGCGCTAGATGCAAGTTCTCGAAAATGATTGTCATGTACAGCGTGAACCGTTTTTGTTACTGGAATCAATTTATGCGACGTCACAGTCACATGACAAACGTAACTGTACATGTCATCAAACGTGTAAGTAAATATTGCTTCATATGACATAGTAAGTAAGCGCCTGTCATTAACATTATACGTTGCGATATGACGCAATATTTACGTTGTTCCATTTCGGGCAAATTTTTTGAATGGAAAATTGAAATATTGTTCAGTTTAAAACTATTGCTGTGTGAAAATATTTTACAAATTTCAATTAATAATCCTGGGTTATTAAAAGCAATGACTATAAAAATTCGAAGAAAAGGTTTCAAGCCTATATCATTCCATCAGCTGCATTCTTTTAAGTTTAATGGTCTTGCCGGAAACTGGTGTATACATTTATAAATTGACTCATAAAAATAAAAAGTGATATAATAAATAATTTAAGTAAAATTAATTAAATACATTATAAATTCAAAAAAGCATCAATATAATTTAGATGAAACTAACTCTAATTATGCTATGGACGAGTTTTCTGGTTTGTGTACTTACCAGTAATACGTATTTCCGGTGTAATGCTAAATCAATGGATCTTTCTTCAAAGCGGAAGTCCAACATACAAGCAGATAAAGTCAATGTTATTAACTTAAGTAAACAAACCAGAAAACTCGTCCATAACGAAAGCAAACGATTCTAATACAAACAGAAAACGATATTAAATAAATTAAAACAAGAGTCAATAAAAGAACCCAACAAACTTAATTATAGTTGGAATGGAAGAACTTGTATTATATTAGCAGATAAAAAACGAAGTGAAAAATAAACAAACAGCCTGAGAATTGTTCTTAATGTTATGAACCACAACTGAACGTTTCGAGAATTTACGACTCCGTTTTTAAACTTACGAAGTCACGAGAGCACGAACTGACATCATTAAAAAATAAAAATTGAAAGAGAATTAATGGTTTAAATTTGCAACAATATTTCAGAATGGACACACCTTTTCTTAATTGATTGAAAATCATCAAAGTATAGCGAAATAATAATTGATGTGAATAAGGGAAATAAGAACTGAAATCAAAGAAAGTGTAGTGTATTCAGTATGAATTATCAGACTTTTTATAAAAAAAACACTTTTATTTTAATATAAATTTTCACCATAATACTGTTCATTCGTTGGGCTATCAACATCAGTTGTTACATTTTGGTCTCTCTCTCTAACAACTCATTTTAAATCTTATAATAATCTAACATCGTTTTCGTGCGTTGCTAGGCGACGCTCGTAAGACAAATATTGTATTGCCACACTACATTTTAAAGAGAAAACTTTAGAAATAACAAAATATTTTGTAACGAATATCACAAAAGCATGAAAAGCGTCAAACTGTATCAGAATAATACGAATAAGGCCAGCTTCATATATTTAACATATAGTATATTTAACTGAATAAACGTAAGTTTAAGTCCCATATTTACCAAAGATATGTCTCAAACGAAACTTAATACAAAACAATGTTAAATAAATTGTAAAATTTTTCACAGAAAAAGACGAAAAAGTAAAATGCAAAATAGTAGTTTGAGTTTGAATTGTATCTCTGAGAGACACGAGGTTTAGGGATTTTTAGCAACAAAGACTGCTATTCTCTAATTCAAAAAAAATATTTATTCCAAAATTCTTCAATCTGCTTAAAAATTGAGTAAAATTGCCATCAGAAGATGGACTAGAAAAATTGCCGATCCAATTCGGTCAAGACAAAAAAAAAAAAAAAAAATTGGCGTTCTCCTAGAAGGCAGGCCATATTCTTTTCTGCTCAAAATAGTAAGGTAACGGGATCAGTTAGAGACAAATGCAACAAAGCTAAACATGTTTTGAGTAGTTAGAATGGACGAGTTTTCTGTTTTGTTTATTACATTAAAATGAGGTGACTGCGTAATTCCAGTGTAATGCTAATCAATGGAATCTTCAAAGCGGAAGTCCAAAGGCCCATCAAAGTTTTTAATGTATGTAAACAAACCAGAAAACTCGTCCAAACGAAAATTAAATTAGCTTTTCAGATGGGAAATCATGAACATAAAAGTTTATACCACTACATTCTAAAATACTTTGTTACTATGTGTAAATGCAATTATTTTGTTAAACACAATGAGAGTGTGAAACTAAAGTTGAAATGAAATGGCATTTAAAAATTTACATGCATATAATATTGTGAATTATTTTAATTATCGTTTGGCATTTTCAAAATTTAAGCCTTCTTTTATGCATGGAAATAAATTGAAAGGTAGCTCAAATATCGGTTGCTGGATTTTGCATAGTGTTAGAATAATATAAGATTTGATTTGGTAACGGTAAGTTTTCAATATTGTCGGAATTACTGTGAATAAAGTTTATTTTTATGATTAAGAATAGCTTTGCTGATAGAAAAGAAATAGATTTAATTCAAAAGCAAACAGTTTGATTTGTAAATATCGAAATAAAAAAGGAATTATATTAAGATATGTTATTTTTTGCAGTTAAACACACAAAAGGACTGAAATCTCATTTTGGTTTTTATTTCAGGTGAGCGCTAATTAATTTTCATTTTGTAAAAAAGAACATCTTTACATTTGTCAGTAATAAAACTTACGATGAGAGAGAGAGAATATATTTGTGCAAGATTTTGCACAAAATAATGGAATTTTTAAAAACTCGAAATATATGCGTTTTCTGTTTTACTCTGTACATGAATGGAATACTTTTTAAAGAAAATTTGCAATAAGTTCAAAACAAATAGAATCATAAAATGCACTTCAGAATAAAGCAAATAATTCCAGATTATCATTTATTTAACTTTGCCTAAATCATGGCATCAGCCATTGTTGGAGAAGAAATACTCTGATGCAAAGATTACAAATGGTGCATGAACTAAAATGAAAATATTTTTCATTAATGAAATGTAATTTTCTTTTATAATAAAATTCTATTAATTGCTCAGAACAGTAGAAAACATTCCTAACAAGCACATAATTATTTGTTATTAAATCTAGGAAAAAAGACAATTGATTGTATTTGTCGGATTAATGCCCCTTTTTGAAACTATTCCAAAACTATAAACCTCGCAGTTTTCAGTGGTGGTGGAACACTCAGGGAGGACACCCGAAAGGGCATTCCAATCTTGACTTCAATACGACACCAATATGAGGGTGTTTGATATATGAGGAGAGATTTGGATTTTAACAAAAATATCCACCTCCAGGGCCGTCTTAACAAATTTAAGCGCCCTGATTTAGGGTAATTTGGCGCCCTAAAGGAACCGTAACTAGGAATTACCCAACGGAAATACCTAATTAATAATAAAATTGAGATATTAAAATGATACCTGTTCTGTAATTAACGCCTTACAATTTTGCAAATCAGCGTCTTTTCAAAATAGGAATTTTTAAGCTAATTTTCTTCACCTCTGGTCCTGCATGAATAGTTTTAACGGTTACCATGTATAAAAAGAATTTTTTTCAATTCTCTTCTAAATTTTTATTAATTTCAAAAATATAATAGTATACTTGGTATTTAAACGGATGCCTAGTTACAATACAATTAAAATTTTCTGGTTCAAAATTAAAATAAAATCGGCATATTAAATTTCTACGCGCCTTTGGATCAATGGAGCCCCTGGGCTACAGACCAATTAGCCTATTGGATAAAACAACCCTGCACGCCGCCATTTTTCGGTGGAATCGGGTCTCGAATCCGTGACTCTACCACCAGGATACCACGACGTTCCAAATATTTTTAAAATTAAATTTAATAATACTTTTACAGTTATGATATTTCCGCAGTTTCAATTTCACAGCTCGATGAGAGTCATTTCCATAAGCTCTAAAGAAACCTGTTCGCCACTGGAAAGCTTTTAAACTAAAGCTCCAGATCAGCTCAGGCAGTCTTAATTTCTAATTCTTTGCTTTGGAAGTGTCTCAATTTTGAATAAGATGTCCCATATCGTTCCTATTTTTATTTTTTTGGGGTAGTTTAATATCAATTAGTCTAGCATTGTCTTCGAGCCAAGAACTCTTGTTAAAGGGGAAGTTTGGCATCTCCTGTTGGTCAAAGCGACCTTTGAGGATCTAGGTGAGACATAAAGTAGAAGCCTGTGTCCACTATAGAGGATAGGTTGACTAGGACTAGAGGTCTTTCAGGATAAATTTGCTCACATCTGTGTTTTGCGTGGAAGAAAATCAGGAGAACCAGAATCTAACTCGACCTCAGCGAGTTATTCATTGTAAAAGTGTACACCAGTCTGTCAATTTTTGAATAATGCTGTTTAAGGGCAGAACCAGGATCGTACTCATTACTTTTGTCGTCATGTGCTTCACTATGTCTTGCCTTAATTCTACTAGGTCACAAGTGGAGTATATAATCACCTTATTTCAGCGAATATTCCAGTTTCAGATCGTAATTCTTTCGGATAGTATTAAATTACTTGTTTAGGCTAGTGGTATTTTTACAATCCACTAGTACTCTAGTGCAGAGGTACCCAACCTGTGGTACGCGTACCCCCGGGTTACGCGAAGGACTATTTGGGGGTACGCGAAATCAAAGTAGTTAATGGCGGATACAAGAAAACATAGGATTAATTTATTAGGGAATTTTATTTCTCCAAGTGAATACTTGCTGTTTAATAACTATACCACTCAAATAGTTGATTATTACGAAGTGTAATTTTTTTAACTATCCTTTTAAATTAAAATGAAATAATTGCAATTCTTGTTTCATTTGCTTTGACACTGAACTAATACACTTGTAAAAATGGAATAAAATGTAAAATCAAAATTAAGTTGTGCAAATGTTATTAATTCGAGTCATTTCATTTTTAAGCTAACTTCAGCTAAATTTAACTTTATTGATAAAAATTTCTTCGTATAGACGGATGGTTGGGGAGGAAGAGTTGGATATGATAGTAGGGGTATACGAAAACAAAAAGAATAATCAAGGGGTACCTTTCTAAACTTTTCTTATCTAGACTTTTCAGAAAAGTTATTGTACTATAGTAACAAGTCAGACACAAGTGCGTATTAACAAAGCCCCCCCCCTCCCTCCAAGAATGGCGGAAAATTGATGTAATTTTTTTTATTTATTTATTTGCCTTGATGCCATCTTCGGCAAAAAAAAAAAACCGAACAGCTTTCGGTGTTAGTCCCAGCGATATTGATAAGCACTCTCGGGTTGTGTTTCCCGTTTTGTTTTCTTCAGCTGTGTGGCTAGCGATAATTGTAGGGGCAAGAGGTTTGAGGCAGGGATTTTGAAGACACTCACTGATTTATCTTTGAATTTACCTTTCATTTTTTTATTTTCGAGTTCTGTATTTGTATGCAGTAGTTGCCTGTATGCAAGTACTGCATAGTAATGTAGCACTAATGCATAACTATGCGGCCATCGTTTTAAGACAACGGATGCTGATACAGTTTTCAGCGTAGAAAGGAAACTTCCTTTTAAGAAAATAACTTGATATGTTTTAAATTTGAATCTTCGAATATTTATATTGGATTATATAAAGTTTGGAAATACGTTAAATGCCCATGCGAAGACTCAAGCTTAAAAGATACCGTAAAACGGAGATACTTTGCATTTCTGGAGTCTGGAGATAACTTTGCACCAGCATAAAATTTTGTTGAATAGTGAAATAGAGACCTACTGATTAGGGGTACGGGACTGAGATTTTTTCACGTTTCTTTGCAGCATTTACTAGTGTATTTCATTCCTTAAACGTATATAATAAACGTTCAAGAGATTACAAAATCTGCCTCTGGTGAAGAAAATACAACATTTCTGAAGGCAAGTACATTTAAATGTGAAAGATAATAAACCTATATTTCATTTTGTTACTTTGATGCCAATTATATTTGTTAGTTGATTTGTAATCAATTTTTTTCTGAATTTGGGTTACTTTGAATCATGAAAATTTGCGGTACAAAGCAAACCTAGCTGTTTTTTTAATTTATTTTGTATTAAAGAATAAGAAGAATAATGCTTGCCTTGGCTTCAGGTATGCCCAGGGTTTATAAAAGGAAGGCAGGAACTTGTAATTATATGGGTTTCTCTCCAGAGACCCTAAAAGCTTGCTTTAATGCCATTTAAAAAGTAGGTACTTTAAAACTTCTACTTTTAAAGAAGCAGAAGCTTTTTTCTGGTACCATAAGCGAACAGTTTTTTAACAAAAAAAATATCATATGAGGAAACCTGATAATCCCCTGGTTTTCTCCAATGAGAAGGAAAAGACTGTTGTAATTTGTATAGTCCAGTTCAGTGACTTCGGTTTTCCTGTCAATAGTATAAATCTTAAAATGATAGTAAATGTTTATAATACTAAGAAGGTGTGGTAATAGATAGATATATTAATAACATATCCGGTAAGAACTGGATAAAAAGATTTCCAAAACGCCATCCTGAGTTGACCGAATACAAAGGCGTAAAATTTCTGATTAAAATCAGGCATTTATAAAATTTATTTTTCTTGTATATTTCCATCCAGGTTTTCAATAAATGTATCTAACATTGCACAGAGTGAGTTTGCTATTGAAATATACTGGAAAAAAACCGGCGCAAAGAATCCCCACCAATAAAGTAACTTTACGCCAAAAGTTCGAAAAATTATAATTTATTTTTAAATTAATGTATGATCAAAACTTTGTTGCAAAACGTTTCTCTAGTAATCACTCAACGAAGTAAACATCAGAAAAACTTTTCTTTTAGAGAAATAAATGTAAATAATCCCGAAATTCTTTCTGAAGTTAAGAATCGTTGCACGTTACGGTATAAATTTGAGGAAAAACCCTCATTATTTAGTTTCGTTTAGAGAGCAACTGAAATTCAGTTTGCTGCAATTCCGTTGTTACGGTATTCTGCAGAAAATTTTAAATAAGCTGATCTATCTAATCTGGTTTCGAAATTATAAAAGAAATTTATACTATGTTTTATATAGTTAAAATTTATTTACAACAAATACTCATATTTCCTTGAATATTCAAAGTTAATACTTTAATATAATGCTCCGATAATATATTGTCACATATTCTGTTTGTAAAATGTGGTTGAAAACTCTAAATGTTAAAAACATAAAACATGCGAAAAAACTGGGGGGATTTCTTAAAAAAATATATTTTGTCTCCCCGAATATAGGTGCTATTTTTACGAAAATTCAAGTAAAAATTGCACCCAGCAAACAAAACCATTGATGAAATTCACAAATCATTATCGGCTTTCTGTGCAATGATGTGAGCCCAAATCATTTTCACTTCCTGGCTCTCCTCATAGAAGCCCTCGTGATCGAATCTTCACTGTAAAATGTGAGTTCCTACGATTGTGCGTCTTACAGTTCTCTACAACTAATTTTGAGCCATTGCAACCGTATTACATCTAATTTTTTTGGATTTTACTAATTACACTCAACTTTCAGACACAAGTGTATCTGTTAGGAATTCAATGCCAGTTTTGTAGGTGGCGCTGTGTGTATTCTTACACTGTATATAATCTTACTCAATTGTACAACAGCTCACTTAGTAAATTAACCTCATGTAATAAACGTGTGAACCCTCTGACTACTAAGAGTTCTCAAAATCTGAGTACAGTTGTATACGGAGGTTTGCTTACTAATTGATCTGTGGAATGGATTCGTCCTCCCCTCTCTCCCTTTTCTCCTCACTACAATGGCAGGCCTTTCATCTCTTATCTCTCCCTTAATGACCACTCGCCCAACTGCCTTCTCCCCCTTTCGGAACAGACACCGCTTGAAATCTGCCCTACTAGTATAGAAGTTGCATGGCCAGTTACGGCCGGCTTAGCAGTCAAAGTGTTAAAGAAGCTCCCGAGTTGGGTCCTTCTCTTCACTAACGTAATACTACAATCCCCAGAGCTGCTTAGGGCCAACTCTCTCTCTCTTCAGTTGAAAGTTCCTAGAACATATGACAAGAAAACAACTAGAGAAAATGTTACTTCAGGCAATGCTAAGGAATATTTAAGACGAGTGACATTTATACCTATAATTGATCATCTTATTTCAGAACTTGAGTTAAGGTTTAACCCAGATTTTTATGGAATTTTACTTCTAGAAGACGTTATATCATTGGAAAATGCAATTCACAACGACAATGATATTCATGCAGCTTTGAAGTACAACAGGTATTTTAAAAAATCGGTGTTTCATTTAAAATCATAACTCAAAACATGGCGAGGAAAATGGGAAAGTGTGGTTAAGTTGGCGTATTTTGTAAGAAAAAGTCAAGGAGATTGGCCATGACTAATTGGCTCTTTTGTGAAGAGGACAAAATTTTTTGAGTAAAAAAATAAAATGAAACAATTTTAGTTGAATATATAGCATTTTTTTTAAAGTTAAAAATACGAAAAATAGTTTTTTCACAGTATCCATCAAGGATTCCTTAATCATCCCTTGTAAATATTTAATAATTTAAATTTAATTAATTGAAATTTAATCTGTTAAAATTTAATCACTTAAATAATTTTACTTAATAAATTTAATTAGTTAAAATTTAATTAATACAAATTTATTTAATTTGAAATTAATAATTAATTTAATTAAGTAATTCTTAATTTTCAAGATTTAAAAACCGCAGTAGCCCCCTCACCTTAACGAAATCCTAGATCCTCCCTTGCTCTAGTGTAATAAGACACAGCTCGGCTGAGGAACACGAATCAGAGGAAGTAAGTTATGGGTTCTATCCTCTGACTCTGCTCTTAACCAGCATTATTCAGAAAAAGTAGACCGACCTTTAGCAACGAATCGCTGGCTGCGGTTGTGCTGGTTGCTGGAAGTTTTCCTGGCTTGCTATACAGCGAAACACAAATTTGAGCCAGTTTCCCATGAAAGTCCTCTAGGAAGGTAACCTAACAGTGAGGAACTAAGTCAGACTTATACCTCAGGTGATACCTCTCCAAGGTCATTTTGACCAAAAGAAGATGCCATACTTTCTCTATAACACGAATCCTTGACTTAGCTAGATGTGTCAGGCCATATGGGATCAAAACCACCACCGTTATCATGACTGCATATGATAAAAGTGACAAGATGTCGTGGATGAGCCGGACCAATTTGAGTTTTATGTCTTATTATCCCGGATTTCTCACAGCGTGTGTCGAGGTTGAAGTTTAGAAAATGTTGTCATTTTATCACCATTCATTCAATTCTACAAATTCCGAATTCATCTGCGGATCCAATTGCAACTCAGAACATCGCAGAAACGCATTGTGATTTCCTTTTGACTTTTAACTAGATTAGCAAACCATTAGGCAACCTCACGCCCAATGAGTTCTGATTACAAATGCGCTGTTTTTCCACGGGCTGATTGCTCTTCTGTTTGCCGATTGTTTTCTTTCACAATTGCAGGATGTTCGGGTTTGATGTCTGGGACTAAATACGAAGAAATGAGAATGAGGCGGGACATCATCCTGACAGAGGTTAGAACAAAAGATCACAAAAAGTGGAGAAGGGTTCGTAACATATTACGAAACAAAATAGAATGGGATTTACTGCCTTGAATTACAAGGAGTCTTCCTTTGAAATCTTTGAGGAGAAGTTCTGTACAAGTTCCTTGTTTTCATTTATTAATTCTTCGTCAATTATAGACAGTGGAAAGTTGCTCAGCCGACTGGAAAAAAACAGTGAAATTTGTTTTGGTTTGAAGTGTAGCATTAGATCAAATGGTCCATTTTCTGTATTGTTGAAAAGTTAGGTCAATATTTGATGTCATTCTGTAACTTCTTTCTTTTTTGCATAATAATACTATTTTTTTGCAAACGAAAAAATATCATTGAGTTAAAGAGAAAAGCCAATTAAGGAAATGGATGAGTTTTACTTGGGATAATTTTATTATACATTAACTTATTCGATGAGCACTGCGCTGAATAACCAAACAGATAAAGCAACAACAACAAAATGTACCTTTTATTTGAGGATAAATGTTTACTTTTTCGTTTGCGAGGTAAACAAAGAGGAAATCTGCAAGCACCAAAAAATTCGACTTCAAAAGTTTGATGAATCTCAACGTTTTAGAGCACCCCATGAGCCGAAAAGAACATTTTTGGCATTATATCTGTCTGTGGACATGATAACATGTATAAATAAATTTAAACATTTTATGCTGGCATGAAATTCGTTTTCTTCAGACAAAAGATTCCGAAGTTATCAAAGAATGACATGAAAAATTTAAAAATAAAAATAACATCAGTGGCAATCCTTCAGCATCGAAAGTAAGTTTGGATAATTATATACTGTTCAGCTACGGATTCCGAGACCACCACTTTTGAACGATTTTACACCGAAAGGGGTGTCAGGCAATGAATCATTTGAGCGCATTTCCGGAGTTCTTTGTTAGATCACGCTCAGTAAAATGTAAACGTCACCCTTCCATTCTTCACTTTCTTCCTATTTTGATGAAAATAATTCCGCCCGGCGCATGCGCAAAAGCGCGGAGGGTTTCCGAATCCGCTGCTATACAATAAGCCATTTTCATTGATGTCCATTGAAAACATTTTGTCGCTTATTACCGAGACAATTTCTTTTTACCGCATGCTATAATTGACGCACTTTCGTGAAAGTATACGAGAAGATCGAAAGAACACTCCCGATTTCCCCCAGGTCTTCTTGCCTATATTTTCAACTATTTCACTTCCTCTAAGGGAACCCGCCCCACCTTGAGAATTGCTGGTACAATAAAGGGGGCCAAATAACCAAAATTATCGTATTGTTCCTCTGATTCAAAAAGTGTCCAGGATTTGTTAAGAATTTGAATTGCAGTCGGACCTCTATTTAACGAACCTCTATTTTGCGAATTTCTCTATTTTGCGAACTTTTCTTGGAACCAAGAACATTTTGCGAATTTCTTCGTAAAATAACCTCCAAATAGCGAAGTGCATTCTCTATTTAACGAACTTTTTCTGTCGACCCAATATTTTTTTCTCCCTATTTCTCAAAATATTTCTAAACATTTCGAACTTATTCTTTCTTTTAACACATTTTATGGTGATCAATGACCTTGAAGCTGGAAAATGTCAAAGCGAAAGTGCTTGAGCATCAAAGAAAAAAATGTAATTCTTCGTGAGGTGGATAAAGGCGTGGGAAAAAATGGGATATTGCTTTAAAACTTGGTATTCCTCCAAACAGCTCATCAACCATATTAATGAAAAATCATGATAAGATACAAAATTAAGATTCATCGAATTCTTGTTCAAAACGTTTAAAAGCGTGTGTCTATGAAGATGTGGATGAGGCAGTTTTGAAGTAGACAGTGTGAAAAATAAAAACAATACAGCGATGAAGACGAAGATGATGAAGATGGAAATGATCGTGATGCAGAAATCAACAAACCTTCGTATGATGAAATGCTAAAATCATTAATTTTAATATAAATTTTTTTTTTAAATTGAAAATACAGTGTATTCCCGGACAATGTTTTGTTTTATTCTTGTTTTCCTCGTAGATTTCTTTTTGATGGGTAAAATACAAACATATATATATTAATTTACAAAATAAAGGTGTGATTCATTACTTTTTAAATAATATTTAGTGTTTATGAATTTAAAATCTGTTTTGTGTAGTTTAAAGTATTTTAAAAGGTGAATCTGTTTAACGAATTTTCCATATAACGAACTTTTTTTAGGGATTTAGCGACTTCGTTAAATAGAGGTCCGACTGTATATGGCCCGGATTGTTCTGATTTTATAAGTAAATAACTGATATTTAAAAAAAGATAGAATAAATTTTAAAAAATTTGTTGAAAAGAGATAGAATAAATTTTTAAAAATTAGTTAAAATAACTAAGTTTAAATGAAAGTTAAGTAAATGTGAATTCTCTCCAACTTTTGCTATACATATCAAATAACCCTAACCCTCTCGGATTAGACAAAACAGTCCCGATTTTCGACTATTCATCTATGCTAGGAAAACGGGCCTATATTGTAAAACTGTCGGTAAGTCCTGAGTTGTCTTGTTTTTTACTTATTAGTAAAAAGTTCATATTAAAAAATAAACTATATATATTCTTTAAAAAAGCTAGTTTCTGAAGAATTCTTTTTTCAACCTTTTACTTTACAATGAATAGGGTCGCCTTATTCTGACTAATGTACAGTGACTCATATTTGTTTTTGGACACTTGTGTCTTTGAAACTTACTTATAAAAAACATCATCTAAATAATAAAGGATTTCCCTCAGACTTTTTTCATATAAACTTTCTTTTGTCTATAATAAAACCCACATATTGTAATGAAAATAAATTCAATACCTTTTTTTGAAAAAATTAATTTACCGAGAAAGTGTTAAAAACAATCTTACATAAGTAATTGGGCACTTTGAACATTCAACAAATGTAAACAAAAATATGGAAATAATCAAACATTTTAATACAATGTTGGATATCCTTTACCTGAAATTACATTTTTAATACGTTTTGGCATGGATTCAACTTGTTTTTTGGTTTACATTTCTATATTTGAAGTGAAATGGCCGGGCGCTACAAAGTTACAACAAATTCTATTAGGAGTTTAATCATAGAACATTTTAAGGGTGGTTAAAGCATCAGAACTATCGGAAAACTTGTTAAAGTAAGTCATTCAACTGTGTTTGCTATTAAAAAACGATGGAAACTACGTGGAACTGTTGAAAATGCATTGAAATCAGGAGCTCCTCACAAGTTAACTCCCAGGAATCGAAGTTTTATCATGCGTAAAATCAAGAAAACTCCAAGACTTAGTGCAGTGAAACTTACAACAGAATTAGAAAAAAGATTTGCAATAAAAGCAAACCCTGAAACTATTAGAAGAGTTATCATATCATATGGGTACAACAGTAGAGTTGCCAGAAGAAATTTTTTCGTTAATGAAAGAACAAGAAAGTTACGTCTGGATTTTTCAAAATCCATGGTAGACAAAGATATATTGTTTTGGGAAAGCGTCATATTTGCGGATGAATCAAAATTTAACATATTTGGGTCTGATGGGCGAATAACTGTGTGGAGAAAGCCCAACGAAGAGCTCAATCCGAAAAATCTATTGCCAACTGTCAAACAAGTAGGTGAAGGCATAATGGTTTGGGGATGTTTTGCTAATTCTGGTATGGGAAATTGAGTTTTTATTGAAAATAATATGGACAAATATAAGTATATAAATATCCTGAAAGAAAACTTGAAAATATCTGCCCAAAAACTTGGAATTAAAAACACAATCAAGTTGTATCAAGATAATGATCCCAAACATACAGCGCTAAATGTTCGCTTATGGCTGCTGTACAACTGTCCCAAAGTTATCAAGACCATATCATACTCTCCAGAGTTAAATTCAATTGAAAATGTGTGGCATGAACTGGAGAAAAGAACAATACAACATGATATTTCTTCGAAAGAACAACTTAAAGCAGTATTAACGGAGCAATGGAAAAAAATTGAACATTCTTACATAAAAAACTATTTCAATCCATGCCAAAGCGTATTAAAAGTGTAATTTCAGCTAAAGGATACCCAACAAAGTATTAAAATGTTTGATTTATTTGCATATTTTTGTTTACATTTGTTGAATGTTCGAAGTGTCCAATTACTTATGTGAGATTGTTTTTAACACTTTCTCGGTAAATTAATTTTTTTCAAAAACATTTATTGAATTTATTTTCATTACAATATGTGGGTTTTATTATATACAAAAGAAAATTTACATGAAAAAAGTTTGAAGTAAATCCTTTAATATTTAGATGATGTTTTTATAAGTAAGTTTCAAAAACACAAATGTCCAAAAACAAATATGAGCCATTGTACATGATTCAGCCGGGAAAAAACAAAAGAAAAATATTTTATTTATGCTATTTTAACTTATTATTCCTCCTTTTTTTCCTCTTCTGAAAATTTTTAAATTGACTGTTTTATCCTCTCCTATTATTTAAATTCATTTTTTGGATTTGGTTTAAACACCCTCATCCTTGAGTCCCGGTTTGAGTCGTTTTCAGGGCACAAGAATTTCTTCAATTTACCAACTGTAATTGGTTTTTCGTATTTTGTACACTTGTCAAACAGTAACCATCTTGTTTTGTTTTGCTTCCCCGATCTTGTTCTGCTTTTCAGGAATGTTACCGAAAGGAGTCCTGGTTCAGATGTCGACAGCAACAAGGCGCTAAACTGTAGGAGGGGCATCGTCAACAAAAAGGTCAGCCCGATTTCATCCTGTCAAAAGAATGAAATGAAAAACTACCCGTTCGATTGCTCTCAATTTGAGTTCGTAGGATGGTATGGAAAAAGCTGAAGAAATGGGATCGCAACAAATTGGTGACCTTGGGTGAAGGATGTGTTTGCCAAGCAGAATCGAGGTCAAAACCAAGTGGTTTCGTTTGGATCAAAGTAATGTTCTTAATTTTTTGCTCACATTTACTTTAGTAATTAAAAACGAGCATTCTTACTTCACACTTGAGTTTCTGTTTACGGATTATTCCATGCAAACTCTGCCCTGTTTGAAAGCAGTAGTTCTATCAAATAATGTTCTATTATTAGCAAAGTGACCACATTTACTGACCGTCAAACCGGGACGTCTTAGAGGCGGCGGTGGCATAGTGGGAAGGTGTCGACTTCGAAGCCGAAGCCGGAGGGTTCAAGGTTCGAAACCCGATTCCACCGAAGATCCGTCGTGTATTGGACCTGTTGAAAGGCCAAATCATACGTAGGGAGTCAAAGTTCCCCCTGCTAGTGTGGTGCGGAAGTTTGGAGAGGGGGTGACAGCTCAGGTGTCGTCCTTCGTCATGTGACCGTGGTTCAAAATTACGAGGTCCATCCTAATATAACCCTCGTGTTTCTTCAAAATCAAACGTTAATATATAATTAAACTAACTTAACCGGGACGCCTTAGGTATCCGGAGCAAAGCGATGAAAATGAGTTCAGTTTAGTTGTATTATAGATTCGTTTCGAAGCAATATGAGGGATATATTTTTTGGGACAGACCTCGTAATTTTGAACTGTAGTCAAATGATGACCGACACCTGAGTCGGCAAACCATTCTTCAAATTTCTGCATCACACCAACGGCTGGACGTTTGACCTTCGACATCAGATTTAGCGTGCACCAAGTTCATAAACACGAAATTACTTTGGTGGAATCGGGTAGGGAATAAACGATAATACAAATGTGCACACGATCATTCAAATGCACAACAAGTTATATTAATGAAATTTGGTACGTGGTCTTTTCACAATATTGCGAATTTTGGGCGGAATTCGTCAAAGGGAAGTCTGTATGTTCATACGCGTGCATGTGAACAAGAAAGCGACGAAACGCAAAGAATAGATGGATGACCTAGTACTATTGCAATGTGAAGTCGGCTTAAAAAGCAAAAAACGGCGATGTTAAAATAGAAGTCTTAAGATCGAAGGATTGCGGTTTCGAATCTGCATGATCTACCATGCATCATATGACCATACGTCCCGTTTTGAACGGAACAGTCCCGTTTTTAGGTAGCCTGTCCCGTTTTCCCCAAACACAGCTTCGGAATGCCAAAATGCCCTGTTTTCAGAAAGGGAGTAACTCATGAAAGCAAGTTCCAAGAAAGGAACGAAAAATTAAAAAAAAAACCCTTGGGTAGTGCCTAGTAGCGCAGCGATGGCTTGGCATACGAATTACGTCTCAGAAATATGCAAATCTGTCAGAAGTTGCTTGCTCGCACTTATTTCTTTACGTTCTTATTACATTACACTGCATAAGAATGACGCAATGGAACACTAGGAATGTTTTAACCGAAAGTCGTTGGATGGAATTGTTCAAACACTTTCACACCAATAATTTGAGCCATAGAAACTGTCTTATTATCATTGAACATGATTCTATGTCCTATGCTTAAGTTGTGGACGAGCGGAAAAACACAGCTTCAAGTCTCAATTCTCAAAGAAATATTAATTACCAAAGTAAATTTTAAGAAATACTGCCAAGCATTTCATTCTTACTCGAGTTCGGTACCAAATATATTTAAGCAAAAATTTGCTCGAAAAGAATACAAAAACACATAAATAATTTATTTCCACGTGTTAATTCTTGTTTTTTCATTAATAAATAGAAACTGCAGAAATAATCGTTTTCTTGCATACACGTATTATAATCTAAAAATTAGTATATGTCCCGTTTTGAGGAAAAAAATAATTGGTCACTTTATCCATAGATCTACTGCGCCTCCTCCCGCTTTCGTGAGAAAGCCTTCCACCTACTCCCCTACGGTTCTACATTTTGTGGTTTTCTTTTTTGTGAGAGAGCCTCTCTCCCCTTACCCACGGTCGCATTACAGTTTTGTGACCCAACGCGCCAAATGGATAACGAACGAAGACGAAAATCCGAAATTTTCTACCATACTTCGCCAATTCGCATTGGATTTTAGCACTGACGACGGATTTTGGAGCCATGCGACCGAATTTTCGTGGAGCGGTCTGACCGTGAATGGTCAGCTTTCGGAGAAACGAACAGAACACGTCATATTTTGTTAGTGAACGAGAAAATCGAGAGAATAACACTTTTTTTTGATATTGAAAAAAGCTGTCACGAGTAATCAAACATAAATATTTTAAATAACCAAGAGAATAACCAATCCCTTAAATTTTAAACATTTTAACGATAAACAAGAGCTGCACGATCAGGAGAATAACAAATTTTTGGGTACGAATACGGCAATATGTAGGGTTGCCATACGTACCGTATATACGGGACTGTCACAATATTTCACTACTCAGTCCCGTATTACTATTTGCCTCGTTTTGGTCCCTTTGCCTCCCTAATCTCCACGTCGTTATAATTTTAAACTGACTTGCGCCCAATTTTATAGTTATGTGACAGAACCAGCGGGAGTGTTCTCCCCTAAACTTTCTCGTATACTTCGCCAAAAAGGTGCCGTTTTCCCTTCCCCCGCGCGGTTAAAAAAATTCGAACCTACTGTTACCCAGAATCCAATGACTATCAGAAGGTTTTTCATTATAGTGATTGAAGAATATCTAGGTAAAGAATCAAATTCAAAGAGATGCGTACCGATTTTCCGCTCTTACCGGCTCAAGGACAAACTGACGTAATTCGCTACTCCGTAATGAAATTCCGTTCCGTTCCTTTCGCGTGCACAGAAGATTGCTTCCAGTACGCATGCGCGTGGAGAAAACGGATTATCTTCAAAAGTAAACTATACAGACCGACAGACAGCCAACCCTTTGATGGATTTGGCCCAAAATTTTATACGGACCTGCAGTCATGATGATAAAACTGTGTACTAAATTTTATCCATCTAGCTATTCAAGTTTTTGAGTTATAGTGTTCGCATGACCGCGGACAGACAGACAAGCAGACTTCCTGTAGACGGATTTAGTCCAAAATTTCATAGACACTTGCAAATTATGTGTAAAGATCACATACCAAATTTCATCCCCGTAGCTCTAATAGTTTTCGAGTTATCGTGTTCACAGACAGACATAATTTCAAAATTGTGTTTTTCGGACTCAGGGAGATCTAAAACGTGGAGATTCGTCAAAATCTCGAGTTCGAATTTTTTGACGATTACAATACTTTCTCTTTGTATACTTTGTATGCGAGAAAGTAAAAAAAAATGATATAATTACGAAAGTAAAATCAACTTTAAAATATGACTGGGCTAAAAAGTATTAGACTCGCATCTTTTTTATTATTCTACGTGTTTATTTATTGCTGACTGAATTTATTATTTTATTCATTATCAGAGTAAAATAAACCATTATCTACCCTCTTTTTTCATGTTTTATGCATTCAGCAATTAAACGTCCCGTATCAATGCTTGGTAATTATGGCAACCCTAGCAATATTAATTACCAAAAATGTCCCAACGTCATCCATTATCGATAAATGTTTTTCGTTGTACCAAATATCATATAAGCATAAAATTAAAATGGATTAATGAATTATTAATTATGAGGAAAATATTAATTTAAATATAACATTGTGGAAAATTTTGATGAGATTTCATAAACTAAGATAGATTTCTGAAGTATTTCAGCGAGCTGATATTGAATAATCCCGACGAAACCACTGCCTCTCTCGATATTTTTTCGACCATTTTTGATTTTTGATCCATTATAAAAGAAGAAGAAAAAAATCCTTTCTATAATGAAGAAATAAAGAAAACCCGACGCAGACAGTAACTTTTTGTGCGATCAGTAAATAAAATAATGGTTAAAAATAGTTGCAATATAAAACATCATCCAGTAAAATGCAATCCACATTGCTTATTAATACATAAATTACGGAACTTCACCTCTGTCCTCGCGAGCGAGCACATTGGCAGAAAGATGGTGCGGACCTCTATTTTGCAAATTTCTCTATTTTGCGAACTTTTTCTTGGAACCAAGAACATTTTGCGAATTTCTTCGTAAAATAACCTCCAAATAACGAAGTGCATTCTCTATTTAACGAACTTTTTCTTGTGATCCAATATTTTTTTTTCTCCCTATTTCTCAAAATATTTCTAAACATTTCAAACTTATTCTTTCTTTTAACACATTTTATGGTGAACAATGACCTTGAAGCTGGAAAATATCAAAGCTAAAGTGCTTGAGCATCAAAGAAAAAAATTCAATTCTTCATGAGGTGGATAAAAATGAGGTGAGGCTTCATGAGGTGAAAAAAAAGGATATTGCTTTAAAATTTGGTATTCCTACAAACAGCTTATCAACCATAATTAAAAAATCGTGATAAGATACAAAATTATGATTCATCGAATTCTTGTTCAAAACGTTTAAAAGCATGTGTCTATGAAGATGTGGATGAGGCAGTTTTGAAGTGGACAGTGTGAAAAATAAAAACAATACAGCAATGAATTGCGATGAAGACGAAGATGATGAAGATGGAAATGATCATGATGCAGAAATCAACAAACCTTCGTATGGTGAAATGCTAAAATTCATTCATTTAATTTTAAAATTATTTTTTTAATTGAAAATACAGTGTATACCCGGACAATTTTTTGTTTTATTCTTGTTTTCCTTGCAGATTTCTTTTTGATAGGTAAAATATACGAAACAAATAGATATTAATTTACAAAATAAAGGTGTGATTAATTACTTTTTTAATAATATTTAGTGTTTAGGAATTTTAAATCTGTTTTGTGTAGTTTAAAGTATTTTAAAAGATGTATCTCTATTTAACGAATTTTCCATATAGCGAACTTCTTTTCGGGATTTAACGACTTCGTTAAATAAAGGTCCGACTGTATTATTTAAATACTTTCTTAACAGAACTGAATAATGTTCAACTCATAATTTCTGACTGAAAGTAACTTTTGAAAGCTTGCCAGATAAATTTCCAGAGCAATAGTTATTTGAAAATATTAATTCCATCCGAGAAGATGCAGAGATGCTAAAAATGCAATGTCCCTCGGCTACACGAGAACGTTTCGGAGCACGATAAATCTGCGTTGATGAATTTATATTAACAGCTGCGTAATTCATTTCGGAAAAACTAGGAACATAGTCAGATATAAACAAATGCAACTTCTCACACTGCTAGATATGTTAGGATAATAAATTTAATGATTTCGCATCAATCGAATTCGGATATCTCAAGGACAATCTTTCTATACATGTTGGCCCAGTTTGGAAATATAATATATCACATTATAGAGACGCCGTATCTTTATTTTTATTGCTTTGATTTTTGCTGATTCCTTCAGCAACCGAGTGAGTTTACGGTCGTAGGCTATATCGTCCAGGGCTTCCAGTTGGTGGCTGAAAAACATTGTCATCGAAACTTCACTGATCTTGAACTTGTGGGTTTTAAACATGGCAGTTTGTAATGTAGTTACCTACAATCCTGCAGAAGTGGTGGAAGTTAATTGGGTCACCGAAAATTTTAGAGTGATGGGTGACATTATTTTTAGTCCTATTATCCATCCTATTCCTAATTGTGGCGAAGAGTGGCGCATTGCGTTGCGTTTCAGTGATCCCAGGAATGCATATCCGAGAACGAGATTGGATATATTTTTGTCTAAACAGAATTCTTGCATTAAAGAATGCTATCTTAAAGTAGAGTCGGTAAAAATTTCTGGTTCTATTATTGGCATACTTTCATCTTCTGTCGTATGCATCGGAGAAGAGAAGCGTTATTTGTTGCACTCCGGTCATTTCCGACAAAGTCATTATGGAAATGATAAACTGATTGTGGATGCAAAATTCACAGTTTCAGGGTATCGCGTTTATTACAG
>BGPR01003488.1:32043-118645 GCA_013235015.1 Araneus ventricosus
CTGACTGTGGATGCAAAATTCACAGTTTCAGGGTATCGCGTTTATTACAGAGCAAACTGATTGCGGACGCAAAATTCACAGTTTCAGGGTATCGCGTTCATTACAGAGCTAGTCCTCCTCACGTGACTGACTTTGGAACTAACTGCCAAGATCTTTTGCGAGATTCGGAATCTTTTTATGGAGACCCCAACATAGCGGATATAACATTTCTTGTCTAAGGACAAAAGCTATTCACGCATTCTAGTATAATCCGCTGTCGATCCACTGTCTTCGCCAAGATGCTTTATCAAGACATGCTATAAAGAAAAACCCGGTGCATCTGCATCACAGACGCGAATTTCCAGGTCTTCGATTGTTTTCTAATGTACTTTTACACCGCCAAAGTGAAAGATAAAAGTTGGGATACAGTGTTATAGTCTGTATTCTTTGGCCGAAAAATATGCTATATCGGGCTTGAAGACCTGCTCGCGCTGGTTGGATGCGAATTTGAATGTGGATATTGTTAGCAAATGCATTGAGCTTGCCTCCTTATACGAAGACGTGGAGCTGGAATACATGGTGAAAGATTTTATTCGGTATCATTTAGGTAATGTGCTTCAGACTTTCGAATGGAAGTGCATTGTCTCAAATCGACCTGAACTTGCTTCTGAAGTGCTGAGTTTTGCAACAGCCCATTCAGGCATTTGACAGAACGCATTAAAAATTCTGTGAGAAGTGTTATGTGGTCATTGCGGATTTTTTATAAACTGCTTCGAATCAACTGATTGTAATATTTGGTTTTATATTTCACTGGGGTTCATTCTTAATTTTTGAATCTGCATTATGCCTCATTTTTTATGTGAAAACATTTTTAATGTTATTTTAGTACTGAAACTGGTGATCAGTAAAACGGTTTATATAATAAGAAAATGGTAAGAATTTCTTATTTTTATTGCAATTCTTTGTATTTTTGTAAGTATTAAATGAATATTCTATTTAGCTATTTGAGTACCTATTTTTATGTTAAGCATATTTCCCTGCAATGTATCATTTAATCCTTGCATTAGTTACACAGTTTTATCATATTTGCAAGCAAATATTAAAAGAAGTGATGTTGCATTTATCTAGTTAGAAATACAGGTGTGAGGCAAACGTTTGATATCTTTAATAAGTTTATAAAGTTGTAAAAATTTTATAATTTTCAGTATCAGTTTAAAAATTTTATTCTATGTCTTGTATATTACATTTTTTTACATATTTTTTCTTATCTGAGTTTGATATTTTATATGTAGATTATACTGAGCGCTATCTTCTACAAATTGTCTCTTGTGTAATATCTAATGAAAATCATTGTTATAATTTCAGCATTTTAATCTATATACTAATGCTTAAGAAAAGCGTGAACGAATTGCAGAATGACTATTAAATATATTAAGTTAATTTTTTTCACATATCTTTCGTGTTACTAGTATCATGTTCGTTGCTAAAATTGAATTCATTTAAAAAAGTGTGCATCTTATTGATTTTACAATGGTTAGAAACATCTTAATTTTAACATTATGAAGTATATCTACAGAAAGATACATTAATTTATTACATAGCAATCATGTAATAAATTTTTAAAATCATAGATCATTTAGATTTTGTTAAGCAGATACTCCCTTGTTTTCTTTCCGTCTAGGGTAATTTTTATAAACTAAATTCTGCAAAGAGAAAAGTAACGCAGAAGAAAGATTTTTAGTTACATTGAGATTACAAGTATAATTAGGAAATATTTAAGAATAGCATCTCTTGTTAATTGAAATAATCTACCCTTGATTTGTTGCTTAAACTTCCATAATGTTATTTTAATTTTTCATAACTGTAGCTTCAATCAACAGGAATGTACAACTACCAAGCATATAAAATGTGATTTGTGAGAAGTGTTAATATGTCCACGTTTGATGATTTTCTAAAGCATTGTAGAAATGATCTCGTCGTTTTGAGATAGCTTAATTGATAATATTAACGAATAATGTAATAATCCATGTAAATATCTATTTGCTGTTATTAAGTTTTCTTCCCGTGATTTGTTAAAACATTGTAATAAAATATTATAACAAATTGAGTCGGTATAAAAATATGCTTTCACTAAATACTGCTTTAGATCGTGTCTGTCATATAGATTAAATTAATATTAAGGTTACCAACTTTTTTTCGATAAGAAGGAGAAGCAAATAAATTGAGGAAAAAAAATACCGTAAATAAAAGAAACGTTTTGGTCGTTGCAACAATAATACAGAATACACTATAATACGATAAATGCATAATAAAAATATATGTATCGTTGTAAATTGTAATTATGCATACATCCCTATTAATTATTATTTAAATGAGTATTTTTCCATCGAATGAATATTTTTTGTCAATGTATCATCTTCTAACAATAGATCTTAGAAGACTTAAGAACATGGTGCGGTTTGTCGCCAAACTGGGAAATAGCGCCAACCATCCAAAAAGTCGCCAAATATCCGCCATCTTGGATGGTTTGAAGATGGCGGCGATTCTAATGACAGTCGTGGCAAAAAATGTAAATAGTACATAAAATTGCAAATAGTACATAAAATTGTATGAAATTTAGCATGAATTTTCTCAATTTGTAAGGGAATTGTACAAGATGACATGATGCATTAAAAACTAATTTTATCTGCTTTTTTTTTGCAATTCTGAACAAAGTTTTAGGGTTGCCAACAAAATGAAGAAGGTTACCACATTTGGTGAGGGAAAAAAATTCAACTTGGCGGACCGCACCATGTTCTTAAGTCAAGCCATGGAAGTTGAACAAGAATATGTTCATTTTTGAAATGGCTGAATATTTTCACAATCTTTTATCAATTTCATACTGATTATTTTCCTATTGTATTAATTTTTCAGAATTTAAATATAAATCCAATCTTCTAATTTCAAATATTGAAAAGGAGGACACTTTTCGAGGGAGGACAGAACTTACAAAAGGAGGACTGTTCTCCCAAAAGGAGGACGATTGGTCCCCTTAATTAATATGGAACAAATTGAAAGTGCAGAGTTCTAAAATTTTTGTTTTTGATATTTCAGCTAGAAATGCAAAGGTATGCACTTGGAATACCCATAATTTCTAGTAAAAAAGACATGAATTGTGTACAGTTCTGTTAACTTTATTTTTCTAAATAATGTTCACTGATATTATGTAAAAATTACATCGAATTAAGAAATTGTATCGAGTCAAAAAATGAATGGTGACAAGCACATTTAAAAGCCTTTAAAGTTCACTACATGTTTCGTTTCGAAAATTACTAAATTTATTTCAAGAATGAGTATTAGACATGTAACTGATCATAAATTTGTAAAGGAAAAAAATTATCTTTTTTTTATTCTCAAGAAATTTGTGGTTTCACAGTGAAACCAATGAACGGTAACGGTCTATTTTTCCTCCGAATAAATTATCATCGAAATACAATTTAAATTATGCATTTAATTCGTAAGTATACGTGAGTAATTCAGGATATTCAACATTCATAAAATTCAATATTACTTTCGACGATTCAATTTTTTAAAAATATCAATTTGTACGAGAACCCTCATCATTTTGTTTCTCTTGGAGATAAAAAGCAATTTAGCTCTTGCAATGCCGATATCTTTGTGAATACTAACAGTATTGAACTGGAATTTTTATATAAGTTGGCCTATATATCTGGCTCTTAATCTATGAAAGAAAAATTACGCTACGTTTCGCCCATGCGCAGTAAAACAATACTCAGTGTGTGGTTTCACTGCGAAAGGGGTAAACCAAGTACCCCATAATGAATTTTCTGAATCAAATCCTTTACCATAAACTGGAATATTTTCCCCGCAAACAAAATTATGATTCATTTATAGAACTGGACATTATTAGAAATCTCGGAAATCGAATTCAACATCAAATAAGGAAGTAAAATGAAAATTTAAATTTGTATCGGTTACAATACACTGCCTTCTCCACAGAGAAGAATCTTCTCTGTGGCCTTCTCCTTTTTATGGTAGGTGGCGCTATTAGAGCCATCCGGGCCTTTCCCATGATGCCTCTCTCTTTTCTTGTTCTGTGTACTTGTCTTGTGTTGTTCTCTGTCTTGCGTCTTGTACCTTTTAATGTACAGTGTCGTGGAAGTTAGCCATCTAATAAAAATGGTTCCTGAAATTGAATTAATTCTTCATCGTCGGCATTCCATATAAACATGAGTCTCGTCCCTCTACAAATTGTGGAAGATGAGCTATTAGTTTCCATCGCGTTTCGAGCTCACAACAATAACAAAAAATTAGATATTTAATCATGTTGGACTAGACGTGAGCAAATTCCAATGCGAGTGCGATATCGGAGCAAAACATGCTGTAGTTGTTTTGTCTGAATTTTGCAAATGTCTTCAAGTTTAGTTAAAAAAAGTTTTGAAAACGAGTATATTAAGTTAAGTAAGTTATTTCCATGTTCAGAAGTAGGGTAGATGTTCCACTTTTAGCCACTGCATCAGTTTTGGCCACATTGGATCTGTTTTTCCATTAATTAACTAGTAATTTCAAATTAACTAATAAGATACATTTCAACACTTTAAACAATCCTTATTTTTCAATCTGGTTGATTCATTTTTCTCGAACATGTGACTGTAAAAAAATTACAACCATGATCATGTATTGCATGCTCACAACTGTTAAGGAACAAGGTAATGCAGTTTTTCATAGTACTCTCAGAATTATTTGTTTATTCAAAAACTGATTGCCCTTAGGGTTTATGAGGTAAGTTTTCTTTTTATTCTGATTTCATACCAAAATTAATTATTTTTAAAATTAAATGAGTGGTGGCCAAAACTGGTGCAAATTGGGATAAATTATTTAAAAATTCATAACTCAAATATAAGTTTTTCCAGAGAAAAATTTTATAATTAACAGTAAGGCAATAAAATTTACTAAAGAATAGTGTAAGAATGACTTTAAAATCTTTAGCCAGCCATCCACAGTGAAAATTCCAATTCTAATTTTCTCTTAATGTGGCCAAAACTGGAGCATCTACTCTATTAGTTATTTACAGCTACATAAGATTTGGAAAAAGAAATAAGTCTTTAGAAAGATTCACAATTATTGGAATTAAATAATAGAAATATAAATTAAAAGGTAAAAAAATTATAAATAAGAAACAGAAGATTTAAACAAAAAACGATAACAATTCACCTTTTTTGCGTGCTCAACGCAACAGCATCAAGTGATTGCATCAACAAAAAATTACAACAATTAATATTTAAAACACATAAAATAGAATTTAGAATGTAAAAGAGATTATTCAAAATGGAAGGAATGGATAAGAACGCGAATGACGACCTTTTTCAAAGACCACTCGCCATAGGAGTTCTAAAATGGAGAAAATTTTCTGTCAAGGGTAAGATTATAAATCAAAAGTATAGCCTCTGTGGCCGAATTCTGTCCAACCGCAAAACGAGAAACATTTTGAAAAATCAAGAGGCAAAAATCCTAAATAAAATCCAAAAGAAACTAGAGTTTGTAAAATAATTGACCCTCTCTGCCGAAATTATGATGAAAACAGGAGACGCCAGACTAATTAATTTATAGTTAATATCTTTGTTAAATTTTGATAATTATAACTGTTATTAACATTAACTTTGATAAATTAGAAAGTAATCGCAGAAAGTAACATTCCACGTATTTAAGAGAGGTGCTAGAGAAGAGATGCCAGGTGTCGTGAAAACATGAAATTTAAAATTATATATAACACAGGGGAACTTAAGCATATCATGAATGTTATTTAAGTTCCAATTTACTTAAATTATTTATAAAAGCGTCTTACGCTTTCTGCTTGGACCTCTAGATTTTTTTGATAAATAAATTATTTTCTACATTTTAGTGCCTTAATAAAAGCGTTCTTTTAAAAAAACATTTCTTTATTTTTATTACAAGTGAAAATGGAACTCAACGAATGGTTTTGCTGCAAAAATAATGAAAAATCGACGTTTCCGCTTTTGTTTTAGTCCTTCTGAAACGTAAAGAATAGAATTGAAAAATAACAACATAAAATAGAGCACAAAAGTATTGCTATGAAAACAGACTCTCTCTTAATGTACCCACAAAATCGATATCATATTTTTACTTCCCACCTTCTATAAAAGCTCCAACGGGTTTATTATCGATTTGGCCTACATTTTATGGTTAAAACGTACCCACAGCCCATCTGCAAGGAACAATCTTCAGAAAAGAGTTAATTACTGTTTATCGTCTCCGCGAGGGGTGTGTGATGATGATCCTTCGAACATTGTTCATCGAACACAAAAAAGAGGTCAATTTTTCCCTTCGAAGCTACCGTCCTCAATCACAGAGACAATGAGCTATTAAGAACCTTTTTAAAAAAGGATTAGAAAATCGGATGTTGGATTAGAAACGCTATTGCCAGCACCTCGCGAGCGATCGGTTACGGTTAGGATTATTCTTCATCTTCAAATCCGATGGAATGACCGTCCGACAGGCGTAAACAATGGCACTTCCAGAAGTGTTTATGCTCGTATATTATAGGAATCAGTGTTCGTAAAAACTGTAAATGGTGATATTAACGCGTTATTTGGAGTTTGAAAACAATAAATGTTGTCACGTGATGTTGTTTTGTTAAGTGTATGTAATTAATGTAATAGTTATGGCGGCGCTAAATGAGTTGCTTAATGGAGTTAATAAAATCGTTTGCAGATGAATTATTCCAAATTGTTTTTATTTAGAACTTTTAAAAGTAAGTTAGATCAGTTTCGTTTGGTATGCTAGTAAAATAAATTAGCAACTTCATAAATTACAGAAATTAATATGTGCTGATGAATTTTTTTAATCTCACTCAGTCATCAGCGTAATAATTATTCTGTCATTAAATTTTTAGAAATATGATTTATAGAAGTATAGTCGTAGATCTTCACGATATTGTGCAGCATTCAGAATATCGAACAACATCGTAAAAATATCATAATAGTATATTTGTCCTAATAGGGAAAATATCACTGGATTTCAGAATTGAAGGGAAAATATTTAATGTCATGAGTCTAGTTATTCAGTTATTTTAAAAAGCTAAATTAAAATACTGCCGTTAACAAGACGTTAGAAGATTTTTAGGGTTAATTTTTATTAGAATTGACAAATATAGTTTTACCCTTTTTAAATGTGAGGTAATTGCGGAGCTATTAAGCATTAAATCTGTCATTGTGGGACAAACATGAATGTTCCCAAACTAGGTAGATAAGTACACCATCACACAGTGGTCCAATTTCGGTTTGTAGCGCGACACAAATCGAAATTTCGAGGTGGGCAAATGAGTCTATTTTCGTTGGGGTTGGGTAGATAACCGTTTGAAACCCTGAAAGCCATAAATTAATATATATAAAAAGCCAGGCGTGGAAGTAACGCGGTCACGTGGTTTGGTTTGGCTACGTGCCAAAGAGAGGGAGATCCAGACGGTGGTCTGTCTATGTCTACAAATTAGCATCAGTGGCGGTTTTTCGCACAGACGTTAGAGGTGCTCGCCTCGGGCATCTAGGGGGCCTCAAAACCTATTCGATCTATATCGTAATACTAAATCGAAGACGAATTTTCGACATTGGGTAGAGGTAGGGGCCTCAAAGCAATTTTGCGCCTGTGTACCCATATTGACAAAATCCGCCACTGATTAGCATACACACGGATATACTGTTTTGATTCTTTTATTAATATAAACTTTCAGCAATTTTTTTGTTTGTTTATTTTGTTTGCTTTTTTCTCTGAGGAAACTCTGGATCTTTTTACTAAATTGTAAGATCTTCAATTTATCCAACGGACATTATTGCTATTTGACTGTTTTATTTTATTTTTTAACAGAATTTAGCAGCTTCCTTTCTTTTTTATTTTATGTTGATTCATCGACGGAGGCGGAACTCCGTTAATATTAAATAGAAGTTATGTCGTTTACCTTTTTACTTTCTCGTATACGAAGTATATAAAGAGAAAGTATTGTAATTGTCAAAAAATTCGAACTCGAGATTTCGATGGATCTCCACGTTTTAGACCTCCCTGAGTCCGAAAAACACAATTTTGGAATTATGTCTGTGTGTGTGTCTGTCTGTGAACACGATAACTCGAAAACTATTAGAGCTACGGGGATGAAATTTGGTATGTGGTCTTTAAACAAAATTTGTAGGTTTCTATCACATTTTGGACAAAATCCGTCAATGGGAAGTCTGTCTGTCTGTATGTCCGAAGTCATGCGAACACTATAACTCAAAAACATGAATAGCTAGATGGATAAAATTTGGTACACTGTTTTATCGTCATGATTGTAGGTCCGTATAAAATTTTGGGCCAAATCCGTCAACGGGCTGACTGTCTGTCGGTCTGTATAATAGCATACTTGTTCAACTCCATACGCATGCGTAAATGCCTGTGCAAAGACGGGATATACCGAAAACTTGGTAGTTTGCCAAAAAACAATTCTGGCGGCGAGATTTTGTAAGGAAGCAAACATTTAGGGCGTCTCGTTTTACTTGCGTATTGGAAGCAATCTCTGCGCATGCGCAAGCTATTCTCCTGTTTTCTTCTCCGCACGCGGAACTTGCATTGCTAGAGTTTGATAAAATAATAAATATTGCGAAGTTTTAATACATACGTATCTTTTTAAATATGATTCTTCACCGCAATATTTTGCTATCACTATAATCAACAATGAAAAACCTTCTGCTAGTCATTGCATTCTGGGTTACAGTTAGTTCGAACTTTTTATCAACGCAGGAGGAAGGGAAATGACAAATGTTTGAAAAGTATACGAGAAAGTTTAGGGGAGGCCACTCCCGCTGTTTACTTTCTCGTATATGAAGTATACAAAGAGAAAGTATTGTAATCGTTAAAAAAATTCGAACTCGAGATTTTGACGAATCTCCACGTTTTAGACCTCCCCGAGTCCGAAAAACACAATTTTGGAATTGTGTCTGTCTGTGTGTCTGTGAACACGATAACTTGAAAACTATTAGAAATACAGGATGAAGTTTGGTATGTGAACTTGACACATAATATGTAGGTTTCTATCAAATTTTGGACAAAATCCGTTCACAGGAAGTCTGTCTGTCCGCGAACGCAGGACCGCACGTATTTGGCGCTCGGTGTTTGACTCGAGACTATTTCTGTCTTGGGGAGTGTGAACTTGGCGCGCTCTAAAGGAAACTAAAGATTGCATTCTAGGTTTCAGTAGGTTCGGATTTCTTAATCTACAAGCGGATAGATAGGGTTGCCATAATCATAAAAATGGGCGCAGGTCATTTTAAAATTATAATGACTCAGAGTTTAGGAAGCAAACGGGACAAATAGTATAGGGACGCATGGCACCTTTTTTGGAAGTGTACGAGAAAGTTTAGGGGAGACCACTCCCGCTGATTTATTTCTTAAGCACTCTGGCGATCTCCATCAGATTTTCTTCAACAACTTTCGTTAGTAAATTTGTGACAATCAGATCTGAGATATTGTTGGCAAGCTAAAAGCCCATCTTAGACAGACACAAATCTTCTAGTTATTTTGTGTAGACACTCAGTCTTAGAAGGGTTCGCAGAGATTAAAGTTGGGGGAATGTGTTTCGAACACTTGAGTCGTGTTTCAGTGAGCTGTTGGATTTAGTTCTGTTAATTCTTGCATTGCTCTTTATCTGTCTGATTTCTGATTTTTCATGATGTCTGATTCCAGGCAAGCTAAATGGCATAATTTTTAACAGATTATTTTAATATTTTCCTTATTTGTTGCTATATTTTAAACGTCATTTATTTTTGCTAAATTTTCAAATTTAAAGTGAATTTTAAAAATTTGCACACCTTGGGATTACGTTAAATCATTTCTGTACTCTATCTTCATCTAAAATTTCCAAAAGTTAGTCGCGATAAGCTCCGACATTTTCATTTATTTTATTTTTTAATATCATCTATGTCAGTGAAGAATTTTCACTTTTTCTTTCAATGACGCACAAATAAATATTTGAGTCGAAAAAAAGCTGTTGGGAGACTAAAATAAATTGTCCTGGTCGAAATGCGAATTAATAAAAATTCAATTGATAATCAATTCGAAAATTTTATTAAAAATTATCGAACTTCAGTGGGCGGATACTCAATCTAAAAAAAAATTGAACTTTTTAAGAAGTAAAAGCTGAATGGCTACAGAAATATTTCTATCGGTTTCAATATGTATTTTTGATTTAGTAGTTGACATAAACACACCAAAAATGCTAAAATTTTGTGATAGTGCAGAACGTGATTTGAATTTTAAAGAGAATTAGGTTGCTTCAGTGACAACCTCTCAAGCGAGTCTTCAGATACAGCTACAAGGACGGAAAAATTAGGAAAACTTACCACAAAAAGTTTTTCGTAAATAACAAATAATATAAAACATATTCACACGATGAAAAACGTTACCCTTATCTATTACGCTTAAAAGTTAGTTATTAAAATATTTTGGAATGTTTTCGTGAAAATGAATTTGATATGATTTTTGTGAAAACTGGGACAATTTTCGTCTAAAAAATAAGCTTATTTTAAAATTTATTTATATTTATATTTTATTATGCGAAATTTAATCCTTTTTAATTTTATTTAATTTAATTATTTTTAACTTTTTTTAATTTATTAATTTTTAACTATTACTTTTTAATCGTAATCGTCTTGAGAGGCATTTGTATTTATCGCACAATTATTTATTATATATATTTTAACATTTCAAATATTTGGAATATTAAAAATAAAAAATATCTACCAGACTTTACTAAAATTTCACAAATCTTATTTTTAAACTATTTCCTTCATTTGGAAAAATTTAAAAGATTTTTCTTATGTTTTATACAACTATTATAAACTTTTGCGCGGATTACAGCAGTTTCCTCCATAGAGAATAATGGAAACGAATTAAATAAATTAATACAGATCCAGAAATATCCTTCCAATTGTTATTTTAATTTCATAGGATCCAACTTAGGTCCATTTCCTTTAAACTGTGCAAAATTTCAAGGCTCTGGTGTTTTTAGATTCGTCGCTGTGATTTTTGTCTCGCAGGAAACGAAACTGGACCACTGTGCATCATGGAAGTTAGGAGCGTCTCTGTCATACGATCACAGCAACAGAATATGTAGCCCATTTTACTAATTTTTGCATAACCTATCTGAATACGATAGATCATTTAAATTAAAATGGACATGGACTACATTTAATTTTACTTTCTCGTATACGAAGTATACAAAAGAAAGTATTGTAATCGTCAAAAAATTCGAACTCGAGGTTTTGACGGATCTCCACGTTTTAGATCTCCCTGAGTCCGAAAAACACAATTTTGGAATATGTCTGTGTGTGTGTCTGTGAACACGATAACTCAAAAACTATTAGAGATACAGGGATGAAATTTTGTATGTGGTCTTTAAACATAATTTGTAGGTTTCTATCAAATTTTGGAGAAAATCCGTCAACGGGAAGTCTGTCTGTCTGCATGTTCGATGTCATGCGAACGCTATAACTCACAAACTTGAAAAGCCAGATGGATAAAATTTGGTACACAGTTTTATCGTCATGATTGTAGGCCCGTATAAAATTTTGGGCCAAATCCGTCAAAGGGTTGACTGTCTGTCGGTCCGTATAATTTACTTTTGAAGAGAATCCGTTATCTCCGCGCGCATGCGTAGCGGAAGAGCGGAGAGAAATTTCATTACGAAGTAGCGAATTATGTCAGTTTGTCCTTGAGCCGGTAAGAGAAGAAAATCGTTACGCATCTCTTTGAATTTCATTCTTTGCCTAGATATTTTTCAATCACTGTAATGAAAAACCTTCTGATAGTCATTGGATTCTGTGTAACAATAGGTTCGAATTTTTTTTATCCACGCGGGGGAAGGGGAAACGGCACCTTTTTGAGGAAGTATACGAGAAACTTTAGGGGAGAACACTTCCGCTGGTTTTGTGTGCAATAGAACGTTTTATTCTATTGTACAAAGAAACTGTTGAAATGTTAATATGTGGTAGGCGCAATTAAATATTAGTGGAGGAATGAACGGAATCTCTTGATTCCTCCTTACTCCTCTCAGGTTTCTTTTTACTTTCCGGTATACGAAGTATACAAAGAGAAAATATTGTTATAGTCAAAAAATTCGAACTCGAGATTTTGACGAATCTTTACGTTTTAGACCTCTCCAAGTCTGAAAAACACAATTTTGGATTTATGTCTGTCTGTCTGAGAACACGATAACTCGAAAATTATTAGAGCTACGGGGATGAAATTTGGTATGTGTTCTTTACACATGATTTGCAGGTTTCTATCAAATTTTGGTCAAAATCCGTCTGCGGAAAGTCTGTCTGTTCGCGTTCATGTGAACTCTATAACTCAAAAACTTAAATAGCAAGATGGATAAAATTTGGTACACAGTTTTATCATCAGGAATGTAGGTCCGTATAAAATATTGGGCCAAATCCGTCAAAGGGTTGTCTGTCTGTATAATCGCATACTTCTGTACGCCATAACTCCTAAATACAACTACTTAGATAAATGAAATTCGGTATGTGATCTTCTAACCCTAATAGTAGATTTGTGTCCAATTTTCATTTCAATCGGTTTAAAAAAAGGCGTTGAAATTGCATATTAGATTTTCTTTATCAAAAAGGTCCAAATTGCGTATTGGTGCTGCTCGTGACCTTCGAAATCGCGCTACTACTAATACTTGCGCGCGCGCCAAAAGAAACTTTTGGATAGCCGTGGCATTCTGGGTAAGAAAAGGTTCGCAATTTCTATTCACGCAGAGGGGGAGGGGGAATGACACCTTTTTGGTAAGTATACGAGAAAGTTTAGGGGAGACCACACCCACTGGTTTTGTGATATTCTGAATAAATATAGGAGCCGCGGTGGCCTATTGTTAAGGTCTTGACTTAGGGATTGGAGGGCTCCAGGTTCGAAACCCCATTCCACTAACGATCCGCCGAGCATGTGGGCCCGGCTCACGTTAAATCTGGGTCGTGGGCCAAACATCCTCCAGCTGGTTTAGTGCGGACGCTTGGAGATGGGGGTGCCAGCTCAGGTGTCGCCCTCGTCATCTCAGCGCTGTTCAAGATTACGAAATTCATCCCAAAACAGGTTGCTCCAGAATGGGACGCAAATAGACGGAAACAAATATATTCATTACTGTTGTACTGGCAATTAACACGTCATTTCTCGTGCTTTAACTCGACTGTAAGCGTACAGTACCCGTTTCTATGACTACTGCTATTACTCAGAATATATCTGAGCTTTTTCTCGTGATAAAGTAATTGTATTTTAGATTGGAAATATAGGTCTTAAAGGATAAAAAAATTCGCAGATATTCATTCATTACTTTTCATTCCGTTCTGACCATGATGCAGATGATATTATCCTTTGTCATTGCAATAAATGTTATAACTTTTCTTTAAAACTAGTTTTAAGGTTAAGAAAATAAAAAGTGGAATAAAAACCCTGCGATTAACCTATTTTCGAACAGCGAAAGTATAAATAGTTTAGTGTTCATTGAACCATTTGGTGCGGAGAGGGATAAAAGCTATCATGAAAGCACATATCAGATTTTTCTTTGCATATAATATGCAGTTACCTAATTTCATATTATAGCCAAGTATACCATTAATGCATTCACTAGACGGTGAAATTTGAATTATTTATTTAAAAAAATGTATCTGTATTATGTGTGTTAAATTTTTTGACTTTGTAATATTTCTCTATTCAAAAGCCTTTGTTGCAATAAGGAAACCGCAGCTGAAATAAAACATCTGAAATATATTTGAAGCCACATATAGTTAATTTTAAATGATTTGTTTAAAAATAGAACAAATGGAAAATTGTGCGATTTTTTTCTTTTTCTTTATTTTTTTCTAGAAGGAAGGGTATGCATTTTGTAAAAGGTTAGCACTTTTATTTCTCGAATAAAGAGACAAATATATAGGTTGTAAGGTGTTTTGAGATACATGCAAAAAAGTGAAAAACATTTTAAAATTAAAATTATATAGAATATGAGGAAATATGTGAAAAAGTGAGTAATGTTTTAAAATATACAATGCACCACATGACGCACATTATTAAAAATCATTTTTACTGCTTTTAGGGATAAATATAAGGCATAAAATTCTGATACCTTAGAAGCACAAGTTAAGAACAACTTATATCTAAATTGAATTTTAATAGGTCGATATTTTAAAAGTGTTTCACAATTGTAAGTTTAGTCATGATAAAACATTTATTTTTATATACCGATGCTTGTTCATTCCCGATTTTAATTCTAAATCTTGGAAATGAAAATTAAATACATTTTTCATCTAAATTTCATTTACAACAGTTATAATTTACAAAAATTATAAATAACACAACAGAAGAATTATAATTTACAGAATTGTGTACAATAATATATATGTTTTGTACTTTAAAAATCTACTTTTTATAACTTACAGACAATTATAAAATGTAGTAGAACGGCCAACCTCTTTGATCCAATCCCTGCTGATGGCCGCTTTCTAGGTTTACATTTTTGTGAGACAAAATAACACTAAAACAAGTTTTATTAATTATTTCTGAAACAGTGAATTTTAAGACATAGTTAAAGAAAAATATACTTAGAAATGGAAAGGTTCATGAATTATTTTTGAAAAAAAGATACTACTAAGTCTGTGAATAGTAGACCTCGTGTTCAAAGGCAAGATCTAAGATCCGCAATTTATCGCAATTTTTTAGACATTTTTTTTTGAATGCGAATTACTTACTCAAGTCTCTACTTTTCAGTATTCATAAAATTATAATTAAATGTCTGCTTTTATCAGTATTCACAAAATTACAATTAAATGTCTGCTTTTATATCAGTATTCACAAAATTGCAGTTAAATGTCTGCTTTTATCAGTATTCACAAAATTGTAATTAAAAGTCTGCTTTTATCAGTATTCACAAAATTGCAATTAAATGTCTGCTTTTATCAGTATTAACAAAATTGCAATTAAATGTCTGCTTTTATCAGTATTAACAAAATTGCAATTAAATGTCTTGCCAATACCAAAATGACTCAAATGTTTTAATGGTGACTCGCCAAAATTGGAACCATTAAAATGTCACACACCACCCTGAAACGGAATGAAAAGATAAAATTCTATACACGTACATCGTTTGTATTGACTTCAAAGAACATTCCTGCCATATTCGAAGAAAATCGAACAAGGCGTTTGGTCGTGACTGCCCAACAAACAAATTTACAAACAGACGAAATGCCGAACAGTGGAGTGGAGACAGGACCTCGCTTTTCTTGGTCAGTGAATTCTATCTGTTTGGATCTTTCGACTTTTTAGGAGGTAACATTTCTTCCAAATTTGTCTTTTTTAATTGAAAAAGTAAATTCCTAATTCATTTGTTGAGCTTATTAATATCGATTTATTTTCGGTTTTATACTTAGGTTTCATTCCCTTTTCTCTCAATAAAAGGCCCATGGTCCGGAAAATGAAAGAACCGGACTTCATTGAAGTTAAACAGACGAACAGCCCTCCGCTCGGCGGGGTTATTTTAACATTATGCTTAAGGTCCGAAAATTCCGTGCCAAACAAAAGTGATCTTTGAGAGAGGTGGCTGCTGCGAGAAGTTTTACTGTATTGCTTTTATTATTTTCCCTTAAGCTGGACATTCACGATTGGGCCGCTCCACACCATTTGGGGCACGTCGTACCAGGCCATTCCAGTTTACAATTCATACATTTAGGCCAGGGGTTCCAAACCTTTTTTCCCACGCGTACCCCTTGATTATTCTTTTGTCTTCGCGTACCCCTCACTGTCATATCCCCCTCCTCCAACCACATCTATCTATGCAAAGAAGTTTTTATCAGTAATGTTAAGGGCTTGTTAAGCTGAAGACTCTAATTAATAAGTTTAATTAATAAGTCTAAATTAGGAGAAAAAAAGCATACAATAGTGGCGCCTAGTATAGCTACAGCTTTTGCGTAGACATTGATGATTCATGCATCATCAGGGCTGGTGAAGACAATAGATCAATTATTTACCAGGTTTCCTTTATCTTTCTTTTTTTTATTTCGAGTGTAGGTTGAGACTTGCACAACTTTTCAATTTTACTTTCTTCATACGCGCTGAAGCAGCGCGACGTTGTTATTCGTTTACATGTTGGAGTGAAAAAGGGCAGAGAGTACCTTCAAGTACCAGAGAAGGAAAATTCCTGAAAAGACTCGGTGACTCGAAAAGAAAGTTGTAGTGCGCTTATTATATATATATATATATATATATATATATATATATATATATATATATATATATGTAATAATCTCACTTAATTTTCTTTTTTAGATTCTAATGTTATATATTTTAAAGTCTTAATGTATGTAAGATCAGGCTTTATATAAGGAGAAGGCAGTCCATTTTCACTCAGAAGAGACGAATTTTGTTTAGATCTTCTTTATTTAGGCATCAGACGTTATTATTCATAGGTAAAGCACTTAGTTTTTACGTAGCTCCATGACCAGAATTTAGAAGTTTACGCCGAGCGGCGGCGTTTTGCTGAAAGCTTACATCTCGGCGTGAAAAGGGCAGAAATGAATGCGCAGAACGCTTAAGTACTCAGAATAGGGAATTCCCCTTGAAACCTCGTGATTTGGAAGAAAGTCAGTCCGTTAATTATGATGAAAGTAGAAGTATTTAAATGAGGTGTCATTAAGATTATTTAGAAAGTTAAATTGAAAATATATCACATGTATTCAAAATCACTTTTCTTCAACCCAGCTTCGTTCTATTCCGCTCTGGAGGAATATTATCTCGTTTTGACATATTTATTGATAAAAGAATATTCTAATTGCTTCCACGCGCCAACATAAATCGCGAAATCAGCGACTTATTGTCGCCACGAATTTTCCCTAAAACACTTACGTAATATACTAAAAATAGCTATTATTCCCTTCACTTTGATCACATGTCTATCTGTTAAAATCCCTACCTGAGAAAAAGCAGGGATATTCTGTTCACTTTCGGCTTAAAACTTAAACGAAGATGTACGTCCATTTCGTCACTCTCCGATAATAAAATGAATTTAGAATTTAACTCGGCCTGCTGTTTTGTTTTAATGACTACAATAAGGAATACATTTTATATATATATATATATGTATGTAATAATCTCACTTAATTTTATTCCAAATTCTAATATTATATATTTTAAAATCTTAATGTATTCCAAAATCGCTTTTCTAAAACTCCAGTTTCGTTCTTTCTCATTAAATCTCTCATTTTGGCATATTTATTACTAAAAGAAAATTAATCGCTTTCATGTGCCGACAGAAAATCATGACGTCGTCTCTTTGGCACCAGACTTTTTCCCTGAAACGCCTACGTAACATATTAAAAAACCACAATATTCCCTTCACTTTGATCACATGTCCATATGTTATTCCCTTATCCGAGAGAATACAGGGATTTTTCTGTGCACTTTCGCTTGTAACCTAAACAGAGATGGCCGTATATCCACCACTCTCCTATCGATAATAAAAAGAAAGTAGTTAATTATTCGGCCTGTGTTTATTTTCAACGACTACAACAACGAATACATTATATATATATATATCAATGTCATGAAAGTCAAAAAATGTTGAAATAAAATGGAGAGAATGTAGTAAATCGGTAAAAGCGTATAGATGCTCATCAAGGTAAGTAAAATCTATACGAACCGCTAAAAAATTAGTGAAATCATAATGTTTTCTGCGAACAGTGCTGGCATATAGCTAAAAACACTGTCCTTTACCCCGAACATTATGATAAACCAAGAATTTAAATGAAATACAAATAAAAGAAATGAATTTACGAACCTAAAACTGAGAGATGCTGCTAACGGGAGTCGTGACAAAGGAAATAACTGAACGCGTCATGTAGGGACCGGATGTTTACGAAAATATCAAGTTACTTCTGAGGTTGGGGGAGTTAGATGAAGATTAGGAAATCGATGGGAAAAAAAGATGAAAGCGAACTACATTGAGGAAACGATGAAAATTAAATTGAATGATGAAGATTATGTTGTATATGTTGCTTTTACATTTATGCTATGTTTGTTTCTTGGCTTGTTATATATATATATATATATATATATATATATATATAACTAGTATGTAATCATACAGAGATAAAGTAAACAAAACATATCAAGAATCAAATCCTATACTAAAAAGTCATTATTTGAACAATACATCAATTTTAAATAAAATCTAATAAATTGAAATTACTAAAGATACCATAAACAAAAAATCAAATTTAAGCATTATATGTCAACAAGTGAAAGAACACTGTTGTTATTAAAAATAATGAAATAGGCAATCCAAATAAATGGAGTTTTCAACAATTAATATAGCAGCTTGGCTGTGTATATATGGCTATATATATGGCTTGGCTATATATATATATATATATATATATAATTGTCCAGATCTCTCGGTAACGCTCTGACGTCACCAACAATAAAACTCGAGCCATAGCACTAAAGAGACGTTAAACAGCATTATTTCATTGTTAGAGAACCTAAATTTCAGTAATTTTAAATTTAAAAGAGTAATTGTCGTTCTAATTTCAAATTAATATCTCTAAAATAGTGAAATAAAATTTTCTATCGATTGATATGAAATTTATCTCGCTATGATGAATAGTTCCCGTGAAATTTGAAATTATATTAATCATATATTTAAAATTAATTTCCATTTTTCAATAGAAAATAGTAAATTACGTCAGTGGTATATCATGCGCGTGATATAGTTTGGACGCCACTATGCATCTCATTATTTATTGCAATCGTGATTATATAATTTGATAATATTTTTTGGCAACGTTTGACAAGCAGAGAAGCGCTTTAGACCAAGAGGTTTTTTGAATAAAGAAATATGTAAATAAAAAAAATATATTCCCTGTCATAACACATATGTTTATTTTATTTGTTTTCAATCAATGTTAAACTTTTCTCTCGCATATATATCTATTTAAACACGTTATATATATATATATATATATATATATTTGTCTTGTGTTTATAAGTTTGTTTTGATATATATATATATTATATATATATTTGTTTTTCATTTAAAATGAACTATTTTAACTTATTAAATTTTTTTTAACTCTTCAAAAGTTTTCTTTCCAAATATTTAAATATAGTTATTCTTTTTTTAATATGAAATTCCTATTCATAAATAAGAAACGGTCGATCCATACGATATAATTGAATCATTGATTGCGGAAACTACATGAGTCATATTTTTTTAATGCGTTTATGCTGTTTTCACATTTTAAAGGTGTATTTAAATAATGAGTGAAGAAATGGCAAAAGTCAAGTAAAGGCACATTATAGATGTATGAAATCTATCAGGTGAAAATTTTTTAATCGTTGATTTAAAGAATTAATCATTTTTTTTAAAGCTTCCAGGATTTCGACAATTTTGACTCTTGTGGTTTTCTGTAATCAACGAATCAATTAAAATTCGGAACTATTCAGGAATATTTTAAATCCGAGGCAACGAGTCAAAATTTGGAAGTGACCGGGACGTCTGGTCCCTTACAAATTCTCAAAAAAATATGCTGAAAAGCAATTTCAATAAAATTTTTGATTTAAATATTCCTGGAGATAAGAATGGAAAGTTTAATATACGAAATGCCAACGCCATGCATCGTAGGTTAACGTCAAAAAAATCGAGACCTACTTACTTTCTATCAAATCTCCCAGAATAATATCTTATTCTTGAACTTTCCGATAAAACTCGATTCAAAGCCGAACTTAAAATTCTGACCATGAACCCTGTGAGTCAAGAAGGAACAAGAAAAAAGTACCTAAAAGAGAAAATCCGTAACACTGACCTAAAAAAGTCGTTTGTCTATAGATCGAATTCTCGACGTGGGAAAATCAGGACAAATTTTGTAGGTGTAACTCTGGCCCTGATCTTGACATCTAGGAATAACAACTGTTGCTCTGCGTGTTTGTGTGTCTGACTGTCCGTCCGAGCAATTTACCGTCAGAAATCGTTTGCGTGATTTTCCGTCCCTTGGCGGATGCAGTTAGAACTGTTTTGCGCGGGAAGGCGTGGGTACAATTTTGGAACAATGTTCTTAATAGGTAAATGGACATCATTAAAGTTTAGGACAATTGATGCAGGGGAATTAAGGACTAGAAGAGTAATGTTTGGAAGGAAGGAGTGTAGTTAAAAAAGGAAAGAATGAAAAGTTTGTTCTTGGCCGCGTTCTTTTTTTCTTTTCCTTCCGTTAATGCAAACTGGCGTAAACAATTTAGAACAGTTGCGATTGTTTATTTGGAACGTTTTTATTAAATGATTTCTTCATATATTTGTGGTTTTTGAAGAGGTGGAATTAAAAAGTTTTTATATATCTAAGATTGGATCGAATCAGTTGACCTTTGAAAAATAACGATATTTTTAGATTATATTTATTTAATTGGATTAATGTTTACGATATAAAATGAATTTTAATTTATTTTTTAAGTAATCATTCTGTTTTAGAAAAAAAGGGCATTTCAGATGTTATAAGAAATTTAAAATTTTCCCTCTGTTAAACGTTTCGAAACTTAGATAATAAAATTTAAAAGTAACGAAAAATAAAACCTTCCTTTTGAGAACTTGATATATGTATTAAGTACTAGGACTCAGTGAACACTAACGTTTTAAATCTATTTGAAAGTTTAACCTTTTTAAGACCGTGGGAATATATTTCCCGCCAAATTCGCCAATTTTTAAATACATTTTTTAAAGTTGGCGTAGGTTCTCGCCAAATGTTTCGATGAAACAAAAACCTGGATGTTCTAATTTCTTATCTCATACCATAACGAAATGTCTTGACTTGGTAATTAATTATTATTTAATAAAATTAATTAACAAAAATAATGTCATCCAATAAGCTAAATGAATTTTTTTTCTTAAATTAATCTCAATATATAAATTATTTTATTATACCACTACTAGAAAAAAATGGCCTTATAAAGAGCTAAAGTAGCTTATATATTTGCGCGCTCCTGTAAAGACATTATTTAAAATTTCTAAAATACACAAAGTAAGAATTGTATATGAAGAAAACTAATGGTATAAAAATTATATTTTAACGGGAAAGATTTTTAAAAACTTTTTATAGAAGTCATATCATACAAATACATATATTCCTTTATTATATGAGCTATATCTTCCGTAGTTTGCATTTCAATATATAATTTTTTTTTTATTAATTTGTATAAATTTTCTCTATCTCAACAAAATTATTTTCTAGATTGATTTATATCTAATATAAAACTTGTTTTTACAAAACTTCGACAGATTTCACTAGCAGATTTTCAAAGTTAGATCTATCTAGTTAAAAAGTCCTATTTGATAGAATAAACCTGCGTCTGAGCAATTGATATAAATCTAACACTTCTAGAATATTTAGTTTTATTGAAAATTGAATAGAATAGATTTTAAATGAAAACTCCATATAATAATTTTAATAATAATTGAATTAATTAAAATTTAATAAAACTAATTTTTAAAAATTAATTTAAATAAATTTTTAATTTAATAAAATTAATTTGTTAAATTTAAATTGACATTTAAAACTTAAATAAAAAATACTTTTAATAACTTTAAATAAAAATCTGCTTGTACTAACCTTATTTATCTGCTCAGATAAGTAAGGTTAGTAATCCGATTCCTTGAAAACATGTTTAAAAGGAATACAAATTATTTAATACTGAGTAACCAACAAAAATTTATAAAAAATAAAAAAATTCTTAATTAATTTTTTATTTAATTATATTTTTAAGCATTAAAAAATCGTTAAGTATTACTGCAGTGTTTTGCGTCAAAAATTTAAAAAAAATGTAAACGAGAAATTTTAAAATGAAAAGGGAGTTTTTAGGTTCCTTGCTTTTATCCGAAATGTCTATACATTTCGTTATATGATTCTAAACACTTACGAAATTCTCTTGTTAACTCTGTGCTTCTTTCAGGAGATAGATTTTCATATAGGAAAAATAGCTCCACCTGTTTGGCTAAATCTTGGCTTTCCAGGATGCTTTTTAGAGAACAATATTAAACTTTTCTTTTGCGTAATCTTCCGCGAAATTATATTGCCATATTATAAATTGAATTTCTAATTTTGAATGAAATACCTTTTATTCTTATCCCTGCAGTAGCGTAGCTAGAGGAGGGCGGAGGGGCGGCATTTCGAAAGGGGCGGCGAAATCTGACATGCAGGAAAACAGCTTTATAACCAAGAAGAGCAGCGGTACTACCTCAGTCATTGTGTAGATAAAATCAGCGGGAGTGTTCTCCCCTAAACTTTCTCGTATACTTCCCCAAAAAGGTGCCGTTTCCCCTTCCCCGGCGTGACTAGAAAAATTCGAACCTATTGTTACCCAGAATCCAATGACTATCAGAAGGTTTTTCATTATAGCGATTGAAAAATATCTAGGCAAAGAATGAAATTCAAAGAGATGCGTAACGATTTTCCGCTCTTACCGGCTCAAGGACAAACTGACGCAATTCGCTACTCCGTAATGAAATTCCTCTCCGTTCTTCCAGTACGCATGCGTGTGGAGATAACGGATTCTCTTCAAAAGTAAATTATACGGGCCGACAGACAGTCAACCCTTTGACGGATTTGGCCCAAAATTTTATACGGATCTACATTCATGACAATAAAACTGTGTATAAAATTTTATCCATCTGGATTTCAAGTTTTTGAGTTATAGCGTTCGCATGACCTCGAACATACATACAGACAGACTTCCCGTTGACGGATTTTGTCCAAAATTTGATAGAAACTTACAAATTATGTTTAAAGACCACATACCAAATTTCATCCCCGTAGCTCTAATAGTTTTCGAGTTATCGTGTTCACAGACAGACACACACAGACAGACAGACACACAGACATAATTCCAAAATTGTGTTTTTGGGACTCAGAGAGGTCCAAAACGTGGAAATTCGTCAAAATCTCGAGTTCGAATGTCTTGACGATTACAATACTTCCTCTTTGTATACTTCATATACGAGAAAGTAGAAATAATGCAATTAATCTGTATTTTCCGCCTTTTGTTTGTAAATTGCCGATAAGTTAAGGAAAGACTGATGATGGATGCGCCCTTTCAAAATCTATATGCAAAGATCTAGAGCTTCAAACAACGAATTTCTAATAAAATGTTTTTTCTTGGATTTTTTTTTTTTTTTTTTGGAAATTTATGTGCCAAATGTAGCTTTTAAAGGAAGGGCGGCATGTTGCAATTCGCCCCGGGCGGTAGAAGTTCCAGTTACGCCACTGTATCTCTGGGGTGGAAACGCCACTGCTGGGACCCTTCAAAGCAGTCACGCAGTCTACTAGACAATTGCTATAAGATTAGTCAATTTTGAAAATGTAGATATATTTTATGAACTCGGAAGGGAAGCGAGAACAATTTTAACTATTAAAATTCTTATTTATATAAATTTCAAACGCAGCTTTTATTTTTAAAAAATTACTAATTATGAACCATCATCATCAAGGTGCAACAAGAGGGGAATGTGTACAGAAAAATTGTCAAATGTGACGTTCCCGTTTAAATTTTTTATTGTTTTAACTAATTTAAAAAAAATAATTTTGTTTACGAGCCTTGGAATTTTGCATCTTTTCATGACTCAAATTTATTCATAGTATTCATAGGGATTGGGAATTAAAGGAGATTTGAACATCGCAGCACGATCTCTATAATATCTTAAAATTTTTTTAGTTATAGCAGCGACAACGTGCAAATAAAAAAAATGTGTTTAATACCGTCGCAACGCACATGCACTAACTAAAACAATGTGATACTTAATTATTTCTTAAAAGTTTATTAGAATTAAAAGAAACATGGCGTGAAAATAAAATTGGTATCACTGAAAAACTAATTTTTTTGAATTTGAAAATCGTAAAAGAATGGTTTTTGTGCTCAGAATTTATTAGGAAAAAATGTTAGCATTTCCACTAATTTATAAATAAGAATTTTAATTAAAATTTTCAAAAATTCTTTCTCAGTGAGCACCTACTACTCAAGAAATAACTATGCGCCAAATTTGGTAGTTCAAGGATCTGCACAGGGGAGCGTTTTGAACGATTTTTACACCACCATAAGTCATTACATCCATAAGTCCCGTTTTGAGCGCAACAGTCCCGTTTCTTGGTACCCTGCCCCGTTCTCCCCAAGCATTGCTCCGGGACGCTCAAATGTCCCGTTTTCATAAAGAGAGCAACGCATGATACACTGTAAAAAAAAATCCCGTAAAATTTACGGTTTTAAACTGGCAGCTGGGTTGGTTGTGCAAAACCGTAAAAGTTACGAAGTAAATCCGTAGGCAAAACGGTTTTTTGCCATACAGGAACAAGTTTTTCCCGTAAAAGTTACGAAGTAAATCCGTAGTCACAATGATTTTTTACCGTATGAAATCAAGTTTTCTCCGTAAAAATTAAGTCATCGAAGTAAGTGACGTCATCGACTGAGTTGAGTTGTTTTTCTCCTTCTGTTCGAGTTGAGTTGAAATGTGCTAATGTGTATTATCAGTTTTGAATATTAATTAATCAAGGCTTAATTATTAATTTCAATTAGTTTAATTAATATAATTTTTAATTGAACTTACTTAGACGATTTCGATGCAAGATGGTGACAAAACTTCTAACTCCTCCGAGCCGGGGATCGAAACCGCGTTCATAGAAATAAAAGGCAGTCACTCTAACCACTAGACCACCGGAGACTTCTTAAAATAAAGAAAAAATAATCTATTTGAGTTTTAAAGTCACTCTAGCTCTAGTGGCGCCACCTAGTGGTGTAAAAATCAACTATTGCCAGAAAACGTGTTTTAAGGTTACGGAGATAGAACCCTATTAAAAACATGAAATGAATGCAATAAAATTACATTTAAGAAAAAGGGAAAGTTATCGTACTGAAAGCAATACCGTATGACGAAAAATAGAATTTGAACTGACGGTTTTAAACCGTTTATGGCTGGAGAGAAAAACGGTGAAAAACCGTTTTGTCAACAAAACAGCTGTAAACCGTCAAATATACGGAAAAAGACCGGGAAAAAAACGGATATTTTTTACAGTGTAACAAATTCAAACAAGAAGTCGCCAAAAATCAAAAAATCCGACAGTAATGTCTGGACAGTAGCCCGGTGATGACGGAGCATGCGCTATAGGTGTCACACATATGGAAGTTGGTCAGAAGCCTCCTTTCTCGCACTCAGTTCTAACTTCATTACACGGCATGAAGTGACAGAATAACACACTGGGAATATTTAACCGAAAATCGTTGGGTGGAACTATTCAAACATTTCCACTCCAATAACTTAAATCATACGAACGATATAATTGTTGAATATATTCTAGATCTGCCCAGCACTGATGCACTCGTAGAAAGGTCTTTTTTCTTGTGAATAATTTGTGGACGATCTAGAAAACATAATTGCAAGTCGCAGCTCATAAAGCAACGTTAATTTCCAAAGTAAATTTTAAGAAATCATACCAAGAATTTCATTCATTTTTACTTTCTCGTATACGAAGTATACAAAGAGAAAGTATTGTAATCGTCAAAAAATTCGAACTCCAGATTTTGACGAATCTCCACGTTTTTGACCTCCCTGAGTCTGAAAAACACAATTTTAGAATTATGTCTGTCTGTGAACACGATAACTCGAAAACTATTAGAGCTACGTGAATGAAATTTGGTATGTGGTCTTTAAACATAATTTGTAGGTTTCTATCAAATTTTGGACAAAATCCGTCAACGGAAAGTCTGTCTGTATGTCCGCGGTATTGCGAACACTATAACTCAAAGACTTGAATAGCTATATGGATAAAATTTGGTACACAGTTTTATCGTCATGAATATAGGTCCGTATAAAATTTTGGGCCAAATCCGTCAACGGGCTGACTGTCTTTCGGTCTGTATAATTGCATACTTTTCCCCTTTTCAAACTAACTCCATGCGCATGCGTACTGGTAGCAATGTCTGTGCACGCGGTAGGATTACGCCACTTTGTCCTTGAGACGGTAAGAGTAGAAAATCGGTTCCCATTTAATCGCACGCATCTCTTTGAATTTGATTCTTTACATAAATATTTTAGAATAACTTTAATCTACAATGAAAAACCTTCTGATAGTCATTGGATTCTGGATTAGAGCAGGTTCGAATTTTTTTATCCACGCGGGAGGGAAGGGAAACAGCACCTTTTTGGGAAAGTATACGAGAAAGTTTAGGGGAGACCACTCCCGCTGGTTTACATCAACGCCAAAATATACTGAGGCAAAACTGTGTTTTTCTATAAAATCCAAGATCACATGAATTATTTGTTTTCACGTGTTTATTCCTGTTTTTTTCATTAATAAATAAAAAACTGAAAACATATGTGTTTTCGTGAATTCACATAATATTACCTAAAAATTAAAAAAATATATCACGTTTTGAGAGAAAAAATAAATGCTCACTTGAATCATGCATCACGCATTTAGCAAATTACAGATAGTTTCCTATCTAAAACCACTGTCATGTTGAAAACTACCTGCTGTAATGGAGACGGCAGACCTCAAATGGACGGCGCGTGATCAACTGACACAAGGTCAGCAGATAGCATAGTTGGAAGCAGTGGCGAATCCAGGATTCGGGTCCGGGGGGGGGCGCCCGGCTCAGGTCATAAAAATTTTGTATCGTCGTGATACAAACGTGATACAAAATTTTCAAACCTCATGGCTTAAGTGAACCAAAACACTTTAAGGTTATAGGTTTTCCTCACCTTGACAATAAGAATCATAAAGAACACTATAATACTTTCGATAATTTAATAAAACATACAATGAAATAACTAGCCAAAAAGTGTTTTCGACAGCGTCAACGCTACAAGTGCAAGTGGAAGGACTAGAAAAGTAGGAAAATTTTCGAGCCTGTCAAGCCAGAAAACAATGTTGTCGCGATTTTATGATTATTTTTTTAAATGAAAGTTAAGAACAAACAGCTGTAGTGATTTTAAATAAAATCAAGAAATCTGGTTTAGCTCTGGGGGGGGGGGATGTAGCCCGATAGCCCCCCTGGATTCGCCATTGGCTAGAAGAAAGGAATTTTTCTTCTTTCTGAGCTGCTGGATTTCAGTTGAAATGGGGGAGTGGACGGGAAGACACAACGTGACCAGTGGCGTAGCGACAGGGGCGCAAGGGGGGCGCCTTGAAGACAAAACAACAGCACATTTATATCACTTTTTCAAGTGAAATTTCTTGAAAGGGCGGGAAAATAATGCTCTGCCCCTGACGTCATTAACCCTTTCTAAACCAGTGATGACAACGAGATGCGAAAAAAACTCGCCTGTTACCGTCGCTACGACACTGCCCAAGTTTCTATTTCAGGGTTTAAATCTTTTTAGAGTTCCATGTTGTTCTGGAACTTCTCTAATTCTAAAATTGTGTTCGAATGAAATTGTGTTCTAGGACGCCATGTTGTACGAGATTTATCTCCAGTTTCTAATCCAGTACAGTCAAACTGGTGCAAAATTGCCGTGTTATAGAGGGGTTACCTCACAAGAGATGAGAGTGGCATTTTAAATTTGTGTTTACAATTTCATCTTTACTCACTTTTATTTCAATAATTTGTATTTTTCTCCGTTTTCGCGCCTGTCCGAGTGCTTGCATCATAAAGGTCAAGTGACATCGAAAGAAAAATTTAATTTTTACTTTCTCATAAAATAATCTTATCTAGGAGTAAATGTTGCAATCGTTTCCTCTCGAGATTTTGATGAATATCCAAGTTTTAGATCTCCCTGAATTCGAAAAAAAAAACATTCTTAGAATTACATATATCTATTTTTGAACACGGTGATTCAACCATCGGGAGTGATCTCCCCTAAACTTTCTCGTATACTTCCCCAAAAGGATGTTGTTTCCCCCCCCCCGCGTGGATAAAAGGATTCGAACCTACTGTAACCCAGAATCCAATGACTATCAGAAGGTTTTTCATTGTAGATTACAGTGATTGTAAAATATTTAGGTAAAGAATCAAATTCAAAGAGTTGCGTACCGATTAAAACGCATGTATCACACACTGCTAGCTTCCACTCTTGCCGACTCAAGGACAAAGTGACGTAATCCTTCCTCGTGCACAGTACGCATGCGTGTGGAGAATCGGATTAGGAAAAATTAATTATGCAATTTGAACGCCTTTTTTTAACCGATTGACACAAAACTCGGACACAAATCTGCAATTAAGGTAAGAAGGTCACATACCAAATTTCATTTATCTAAGTAATTTTGTTAAGAAGTTATTGCGATTAAAAATATGCGATTATACAAACCGAAAGACAGTCAACCCTTCGAAGGATTTGATCCAAAATTTGAAAAGGACCTACATTCATGACGATAAAGGTGTGTACCAAATTTTATTCATCTAGCTATTCAAGTGTTTGAGTTATAGTGTTCACATGAAAGTTGACAGACAAACAGACTTCCCGTCAATGGCTTTTGTCCAAAATTTGATAGAAACCTACAAATTATGTTTAAAGACCACATACCAAATTTCATCCTCGTAGCTCTAATAGTTTTCGAGTTATCGTGTTCACAGACACACAGACATATATAATTCCAAAATTGTGTTTTTTGAAATCAGGGAGGTCTAAAACGCGGAGATTCGTCAAAATCTCGAGTTCGAATTTTTTGAAGATTACAATACTTTCTCTTTGTATACCTCGTTTACGAGAAAGTAAAAATGGAACAAGCTAAACAACTAAAATTTGGTATGTGGTCATTCTACCCAAATTACAGCCCTCAGTTTCGATTGGGAGTCATAAGTAGGGGGGGGGGCAAAAGATTTGAAAACAACTAAAAGTATTGGGGAATATGGGGGTAGATAGCAAAATTGAAAATTTTTGCTACAAAATTGTAAAATTGAGATGCTCTGAGCAAATTGGGATTGAGGATTAAAAGTTAACAGTTGAAAGTTGACAAATGAAATAAAAATTTAATTTTTTCAGTAAAAAGTGAGGGGACAACCGCCGCCCGCCACTGAATTACAGATCCGAATCAAATTTTGGAATAAATCCGTTGAAGGGAAGTCGATTCGTCCGCATTTACGAGTCCACGACAACTCAAAAAGCTAAATGGATGAAATTTAGTATATAGTCTGTTCATCGAAATTTGATACTGATGCTATACTCAGTCCAAATACAAACATGATTTTCTTCCCTCTAAGGCAAAGATGCGCAGAAAACGTGCATATTGTACACCTTTTCCTCGACTTACGATCAGAAAAAAATAAATTTTAAATTTCAAAATGAAGCGTAATTTTCGGCTGTAATTTTGTTTCCAGTGCGTGCAATAGAGCGCAATTTATGTATTTTCACTTTGTGTACAGTACAATAATTATACAGGATGGTCATCAGTTATTGCACCCATTTCAAAAATTAATTTAAAAAAATAATAGTATTACAATTACGATTTTTTAAAAAATGAAAGTGCATTTTAAAAAGTTTTTTTCAGATATGTAACGCTCCGTTATGATGGTCTAGGTGTTTGTGACTTATTGGACATCTCCCATTTTTGAGAGCCATTATCTGCAAAACTTTTAAAGCTAGAAGAAAATGCAAGCATGTGTTTGTAGGGAATTTTACGCTCTTTAATTTGTTAAATCAATTGTAATTCGAAATCCTAATAGTTTTCGAGATATTCAAGAAAAATATAAAAAAAACAGAAAACGCACATCGGCTTCTGCTGATGGGTAGCCATAGCGTATGGAAATCTCTCTCTGTAGAAAATTTAGAACGTCGCAATGGTACGTCATTTATATGAAAAAAAACCTTTTTTATTTGCTCTCTCATTTATATAAAAAACGCAGTTGTAATATTATTAGTTTTTTTATTAATTTTTGAAATGGGTATTTTCATAACTCGTTTGAATGAAAATGATGTTGAAAAATTTAAATCGGACTTTCGACCTGTCAGTCGGAACTCGAGGGAGATCACTCCCGCATACATTAGTTCCATCTGATAATATTAAATCATTTGAAACGAAAGTTTCTAAATGTAAGAAACACATTTTCAAAATTAAAGTATAATGAAATTAGTCTCAATCTGTGGGACACACTGCCTTCTGGGGAGATGAGCATAAAGTAACAGAAATGGGTCGCCAACACATGATTAAAAGGGCTAAAGAATTTATGGGACTAATTATTGAGACTAAAATAAGGTATATCCATTCTATTTTTATGAAATTATTATCAAGTTGTGGGACATTATGCCTTGAAGAAGGGGAGGGCATGAAATACCTTGAAAAGGTGGCCAACAAATGAAAAAAAGGACTAAAAAACTTATGGGACTAATTATTGAGACCAAAATAAGAAATATCTATTCTATTTATATGAAATTATTATCAAGTTGTGGGACACTATGCCTTGGAGAAGAGGGGGGCATGAAATACCTTGAAGAGGTAGCCAACACATGAAAAAAGGGGCTAATTATTAAGACCAAATTAGGCAATACCCATTCTATTTATATGAAATTAATATCAGGCTGTGGGACACTATGCCTTATCTTAGAGGAGGGAGGGGACATGAAATACCTTGAAGAGGTAGCCAACACGTGTAAAAACGACTACAAATTTATGGAACTAATTATTGAAACTGGAATAAGGAATATGCATTCTATTTATATAAAAATAACATTTCACCTTTAAAAAAATGCCGAACACAGGTCACCTTTAAAAAAGGTAAGTGAAGCAAGATGTATTTTGATGCCAATCATTTGAAATTCAACAAGAAACTCACTGCATGGGGGACAATTAAAACTATTGCAGAAAGTTGGTTCCAAATACTAAAATACTAATAATCCCTGATAATGAAACAAGTGTTTGCTGCACAGAAGAGAAAACAGACGACCTCTTTGCTCCTCCCTCACCCCGATCACTTCTCTAAGATCACATTCGATGATTTAAAGGTGAGGAGCTCTCTCAAGTGGAAAATCACCGCGATTTCTCTGAAAAGACGAAATGACTCTTGACATCCCAGTGTCAACGATCCAGTCTTCACACCTGACGGATTCCCATAATCCGTCTCTTTCGAATACCTCGGGATCGCTTGCAATTAAACCACGGGGAGGGTGGAGGAGAATTCTATTTTCTTCCATGTTCTTGCGCGGGAAGGGGAAAGTGGGCCTTTTTTGGGCGAGTTCCGGCCCTCCGAGTCATCACCAGGATCCATCCCCCGAAGTGGGTCACAGGTAATTGCCTATAAAAGATCCGTTGTAGCCCAAAGGCACTTTATTTCTCAGCCGGCTCTCGGAGCAGCAGCAACAAGTGGTTCAAGTTGATCAGTTGTGTGTGGCATGGTGGCACAGTTTCAGTAAAAACTACTTCTCGTCTCTCCTCTCCGGTTAACGGTTGGTGTGTGTATTCGACAGCTAGTTGTTCCCCAAGACAGGATCCGTGAGGACTATATTATACATCACAGGAGTGTGTCAGGCCGTCAGTGTGTGTGCTTCATAAAAGGACTTGTTAGACTTTTTTTTATTGAAAGGTAGGTACAAATTCATTTCGGATTGTGGATTTTTTTGGATTATGCGGTAAGATTTTCGGAGTGAAAGAATGGAGTAAACCCCCTTAAACTTCGCATAATAGAATGTCTCTAGTCGATAACCTTCGATTATTCTATTCGCCGAGTATTCCCCTAATTTTTTTGTACCGGAAAGTTCGTAAAAGGAACAGATAATCTTTGAAAGTACGCAACACGCATAAAAAGCAAATAAAATTTCATTTATAAATGAAAAGTTGGACAGTGATGAAGCAGGGAACATAATGATTGGAAGAAGTTTCCTGGGTTCTTTGCCTGTGGCATTATTTTTGCGTGTTCTTGCATTTAATTGCATTAGTATTTCCAAACTTAAGTTTAAAATTTGTATCATTTCAATTTTGACGGACTACGGCAAATGCTTCACGCAGTTATGTTCTGAGATATGTCATCGATCCATAAGGATAGTCATCGATATCATTTACTTTATCAATGCAAGACACGGGCCGATTAAATTTTTCTACTATTGGATTATGCCTTGGTTATTACTTATTATTTGTTCCTTGGATTTCCTCGGTTGAAAGAAACTCATTTCTTTAAATGACGATTGGAACAAAAAACAAACTTTGCAAACTTATTTGACATGCTTTCTGGTGATAGGAATATCAGTCTTGCTGAATGAGTAGGGGAACTATGCTCAAAATCATTCTCTGGAGAAGGAAAATTTAATGATCGTTCCATGCTGGGAATGAATCATTTCAATTCTAAAAAAAGATTCATTTTTATAAGTGAGATTTTCATTTATCGGTTATTCAAATGAGAGAAGCTGACAGTATATATCCGGAATCGCATGTTATCTAGGGAAAAATTGTTTACAATACATTTATTTTGCTTTCTTAAAATTAAGAATATTTCTGTAGAAAAACGATTTCTGCGCTGTTTATTATATATATTCGCCAGAAAACATTAATTGAGGGATTATTCATAAAATCTGAATTATATTCAATTTTTTAGGAATAAACGTTCTACTTTCTTTTTCTGGAAGAGATATAAATAAAAAACCGTAACAAATTCTGAGGATCTTGTAAAATAGTGCTTATAATTTTAATTTAACAAATGTGTATTAGTTATTAGTTTAATGCAATGATTATGAATTTTTATTTACTTTTTTTATTTCAAAAACTAAAGATTCTGAGGTATTCAAAGGGTATAAAATTATTACTCCAAATTTGATGGAAAATACCTTCTAGGCAGTTGTTTGTTCTGTTTTTTACGGTGGGATAAAATACCCACCAATAAATGAATGGATACAAAATGTTTTGTAGCAACGTGAATTTTATTTCCAATTACTATATTACATCTGCAGAAGTGGGGAATTTTGTTTACACTAATTAAATAAAATTGCTGTATAAAATGGTTAGAATAAAATGTACAGAAGATATAATGATATATGATATCATCAACCAACAAATTATCAAAAAACATTATTCATTATAGCATAAAGTGTTTATTGCACTACTAAATTATAAATATAGTCCATAATCCTGAAGAAATCGCTCATTGAAATACGATTTCTTACAATTAAAATGTGCATATAAATACATTGAATAAAAAAATATTTAAGTAGGAAATATTGCGAAGGAGATAATGATTTAAATGTTGATTAAATTGCTTATGTATTAATTAAAAATGTTACTTAAATTTCGGGCATTGTTTTATGTAGTAAGAAATGAAGGCGTTCCAGTAGCATGTTTTAAAATTTTTAACAGAATTTAAATTAACTGTAAAAATCGAAAATACGCTAAGTTCTGAAAACTATGGATGCTTGAAACCTTTGATGTTTTTAGTACGGTACATATTTGCTTTATAGTCTCTAAAATTTCTTTATAGTTTTGTAGTTTTAAAAAGTTCTATGATGCCATATTTTAAGAATTGTGGTTATATCAGTTATGTTCATGCTGAACAATGTTCAAAATTGGTTCAGTATGCTGTAACATAAGTGGAAAAAACATATGTTATAAAACTAAAGTGTGAAAATAATAGGAAATATTTAATTTTAATATGTGTTTTTCAGCCGTAAGGGAGAATAAATTTCTCGTTTAGAAAGTGTTTAGAAACCTAATTGTATATAATGGATTGATCGAATTGTCCTTGAAATTCTGAAGAATGCCTGGAAGCAAATATGAAACTTGCAACGACACAAAAAAATTTTCCACTGAAAATTTTAATTGGAATCATTTTAGTTCAATCAGTAACTTGAATTCAGTTCATCGGTATCTAGAAGAGAAGAGTTTTTATAATTATATAAACACTCTTCGTTGCCGTATTAGTTAGATGGGGCATTATAACCAGTGGTGTAGTAGCAAAATAAGAAATGCCGGGATGCTCTAAAAGCAATACCGGAACTCTTTAACATGATTGACAAAAGTCGCGCTGTTTTGCGGACGTTTTCACAATTTTTTGTTATTTATTTCTCGTTAAAAAAGGCATTCCGGCTCCCTTACACTCCTGATTATAGCATTCATTTAGTAAGTAACCTGAAAACTAATTCTGCTTCTTAAAGAAAGAAAAGGAAAAAGTCTCTATAGCATCGATATATCAAGAAGAATCCATCAATAATATAATTTTTTAAAGTCTATCCAAAGTCGAATGCAAAGGTATTATCTTTATTTTTGGTCCTGTAAGAATTTGAAATATTTTAAACTGGACTGCTCGAACCTAGCCTGTAATAATAACAAATTATTTAAATTGCTTTAATTATTATCGTGAGCTTCCTAGAAAAAAAATTCTTAGTCTTCGTAAAATCTAAAATTTTAACAAATACTGTAGATCTTATAAAATATTTTTGCAAAACTAATAGTTTCATGGATAGTATTATAAAAAGTGCTTGTCCTTTAGTTTTCCTGCCGTTTGGGGACTGACACCAACAGTCAAAACAGTCGGTGCAGGTCTTTTGTTTCAACTTTTGTCAACTAGAGCTTCCATCTCGACTCGTACATTCCAGGCAGTATAGGTAACTCAATTTGTGTAACTTAAAGTACCTGTTATAAAATTAACAGTATTTTCGAAGCTTTCATTTTTTTCTTTTGTGAAAAACGAAAAGACATTCAATTTTGCCGCAAAAGCAAATTATACAACAAAATCATGCCAACTGTTCTTGAAAATTATATACATAAAATTAATATAACAATATATGTGTTTATATGCATGGAAATGTAAAACATATAAAATATGTGTTTATTTCTTAAAGAATTTAAATATCGATTTCAGATTTGAAAGAAAACAAGTAATATAAAAATTTTTATTTTTAAATTCAATTCCTACTTAGGTCAACAAAGAAAAATTTTATTTTAGAAATTCTTTCTCCCATATAAAACTAAAATTAATTAATTAAATTTAATTAATGAATTAATATTTGAAGAAACGGTATTAACATCAAGTGCCATCCACTACAAGTTTTAAAAAATGTATTTGAACTTGAGTGGATGAATAAAAAGTATTTTATTAACGACTGAAAATTTGAACAAGATATATAAATAAATATATATAGGGAGAGTGTGAACTAATAGTAGGAATTTAAAAAAAGGAATCGAACCTCGTTGCTCTCAATTAGCTAAAATCTTAACTAATACTGGCTGATCATTTATAGGGTCACGAATTTGATATGCAAATGCTTGATTAACCAGAACGCTGCACTAACACCATTTGCTGTTTAGTTAACATAGTTAAGGAGCGAGGGTGCGGGCACCCACTGCGTCTGGATGTATAAAATCGTTCAAAAAGAAAACATCCAAATCTTGTCTCCTGGGAAGGCGTGTTAGCGCATGAAAGAAGGTCGTTGGAAAGCGGGAGTCAGTGGCGTGTGCAGGGCTGGTCTGACCCACTTTGCAACCCCTATGAGCAAAGGTCTAAGGTGTATTACTTCTCAGTCAAGGATGGGAATGCGTGTGTAACAGACACCTGTTGCTCTCTCTCTGTCTTTGGATAGTCATTCAGAAGAAGTATTGGTGGAAAAGAGGTGAGCAAGAATTAATATACTTTCCGAGTCGCATTTATGAGGTTTTCATGGAATATGGAATCAGTTAATGGATTTTTGCAGTGGTGACCAAAATTGTGGATATTTTAATAAGCCTGGATGTTTTGGAATTTTAGTTTTCCTACTCGTTCACTTATGAAACTTATGTAGGCCTGAGAGAAATAAATGTTTATTAGATTTTATATTTAATGATAGATAAATATTTATTTTCACTTACAATAAAACTTCGATTAATCGCCAGCTTCTGATATCCGTCATCGTCTAAATTCTAAGGCTCGAATATCAAAGACTCAGGAGATGACAGATTATTTTAAAGTATTGCAGCTGTTATTCGTCATCGTCTAAATTCTAAGGTTCGAATATCAAAGACACAGGAGATGACACATAATCTGTCATCTCCTGTGTCTTTGAGGTTTACAGTGTTACAATACATTTCTGTGTATTACTACTCTTGTATTGAAGTTTATATTGATCGTTTTGTAAAATTAAATACAACATATATGTAATTTTAAAGTATTGCAGCTGTTATCTGTCATCGTCTAAATTCTAAGGTTCGAATATCAAAGACACAGGAGATGACAGATTATTTTAAAGTTTTGCAGCTGTTATTCGTCATCGTCTAAATTCTAAGGTTCGAATATCAAAGACACAGGAGATGACAGATTATTTTAAAGTATTGCAGCTGTTATCTGTCATCGCCTAATTTCTAAGGTTCGAGCATCAAAGACACAGGAGATGACAGATTATTTTAAAGTATTGCAGCTGTTATCGTCACGTCTAAATTCAAGGTTAAAGGCATTCAAGAGCACGGGGAATGACAGATTATTTTAAAAGTATTGCAGCTGTTATCTCTCATCGTCTAAATTCTAAGGTTCGAGCATCAAAGACATAGGAGATGACAGATTATTTTAAATAATACGCTGTTATCGTCATCGTCTAAATTCTAAGGTTCGAATATCAAAGACGGAGATGAGAATTATTTTAAAGTATTGCAGCTGTTATCTCTCATCGTCTAAATTCTAAGGTTCGAGCATCAAAGACATAGGAGATGACAGATTATTTTAAAATAATACAGCTGTTATCCGTCATCGTCTAAATTCTAAGGTTCGAATATCGAACAGGGAGATGACAGATTTTTAAATTGCGGCTGTTATCTCTCATCGTCTAAATTCTAAGGTTCGAGCATCAAAGACATAGGAGATGACAGATTATTTTAAAATAATACAGCTGTTATCGATCATCGTCTAAATTCTAAGGTTCGAGATATCAAAACACGGAGTGACAGATTATTTTTAAAGTATTGGCTGTTATCCGTCATCGTCTAAATTCTAAGGTTCGAATATCAAAGACACAGGAGATGACAGATTATTTTAAAGTATTGCAGCTGTTATCTCTCATCGTCTAAATTCTAAGGTTCGAGCATCAAAGACATAGGAGATGACAGATTATTTTAAAATAATACAGGTTTACAGTGTTACAATACATTTCTGTGTATTACTACTCTTGTATTGAAGTTTATATTGATCGTTTTGTAAAATTAAATACAACATATATGTATTATTCACTTTTAAAACATTTTATTTTCATTTTCACCCCAAGACAGCAGTGAAAACACATGTATTGCACACGTACATATGTATTTGTATTAAGAGGTTTCTGTTATCCTTCTATTCGGTTATCCGACACAGCCTCGGTCCAGATGGCGGCGGTTAACAGAAGTTTTAGTGTACTTGATTTCTCTTTTCTTCGCTTTAATAGAAGTTTTAGAAGAAGTTTAGATGGTTATATCAGGAATGATGTGATTGATCATTCCTCACATCCATTGATGTGCAATAATGATGAATATGGAAAAGTATTTGGAAAAACAGACATTAATTTTTAGATAAAAGCATTTCAACGTCTTATTCTACAAACCTAGATTTGCCTTGTATTACAGATCCGATAGAAACTGTTTAATTCGCAAAAAATAATTCTGCAATTTAATTCTTAATTTAATTATAGTAGAGTCTCATTATCTGACCTTAAATTATCCTGCATTCCATTTTCACTAGGGATATAACGAATAGTGATTTGTCCGAATACCGAATATTCGTCTAAATTTCAGGCCGAATAGCAAATTTTTTAAAAACATTTCACTTTTGATTGTAAATGAAATATTTTTCAAATTTTAAATGAAAAAATTTAAGATTAAATAAGATTGATTTTTTTATTATTTGTTAATTTAAAAAAATGTTAATAGCTTTATGTATATTTGTAATATTTTGAATACCTTACTTCCAATAATAAGAAATGAGAAATCCTCTTCATCTTGGGATTGCTTTAAAGAAATATAAGAACCATCATTGCAGAACATGACAAACACTGAAGAAAATTGAATGGATAGATTAAAAGTACTAGAAATAAATTCCTATTTTGATAAAGAACTTCTAATAGGTAGAATGGAGTGTCCATTTAATTGGTGGAAAAAAATGTGCAGAAACCGAATATTCGGAAAAGGGCTGCATAGGCCTTGTATTGAATATTCGTTATATCCTTTGTTGGTATTATTTGTGTATGAAACCAAACGGAACAGCCTTCTTCCAGAAAATGCCAAAAAAAAAATATTATTGTTCTTGCATCATTGAGGCTTTGCGATGATAAATTTTATGTAACTTTATTAAAATTGGGTAAATGTTGAAGATTTTTTGATAATAATTGTTGTGAAATACAATTCTGCAATATCCTTTGTTAAATTTGTATTTCTGAGCACATTTAAGAAAATTATTATCCTGAATATATTCGGCTGAATATCTGCTTAGTATTCGGCCAGTCGAATATTCGGCAAAAAGTTCGAATTCCGAATAGTTGCCGAATATTCGTTACATTCCTAATTTTAACCAGCACTAGTTCTGAATTAATTAAAAGTCATCAATTAAAAAAATGTGCTTCGTAGTTTACATTATCATTAGGTATGTGTTTGTTTCACGGTTTGTAGGGCGTCAAGGTGAGGCGGATGAGTGACACGTGGGCGGCCGTGCAATTAGTGTTGCTGGAGGCTCCAAGCCGATTAGACGGCTATGGTCGTGAATGTCGTCGTTTATTATTCATGTTTTTGGTTTAATCGGTGAAAATTTTCTTTGCGTTTTTCCGTGTGACTGTTTTATTACGTCGAATAAAAAGAAAAGAGTTTTGGTTTCAATGGACGAGTTTGAGGATTAGCCAGGTGAGATCAATGACATTAAAACGATTCATAAGGATAGACTAAATGCTTTTGAAGCAGCCATGAAATACAACGAACAAGAAGGGGAAGCTTTTCAGGAGATGGCGTGGTACAGTAGCTAGAAAATATGGATTTACAGGGAAGAAACTTAACATTGCAAACTTTTAAAACTCTTTTGTTGGTATAGATTCCATTAATGCTGTGCTACATTTTTTATTAGGATAACCATAGACAATTACTTTGTGGGTTGTATAACTTCTATTTTTTGTGAAATACAGTATATTATGAAAGAAATTAAGTTTAATACATGGTACAGGATATTTTACATAATAAGAGTTCCTTCTTTTTCTCATGCTATTATTCAACATCAGCAATCCTCGTTTATGTAGGATAATTGAGTTTCTACTTAATGTTTTGCTTTTGGCTTTGTTAATAAAACATAATAGATTATTCTAATTTAAGTTCAGCTTTCATTTGTAATAAACTTATACTTCTTCATTTAGTCATTACTAAAGCATACAAGTTCACAAAAGAAAATTTCGGAAATAGTTCTTAATTTTTGAAAGCATTATATATTCATTTTAAGTTTAAGAAAAGAGAAATTTCGTTATTATTATTATTTTTTTGCTATTGAAAATAAATTGAAGACTATAAATTTCGCAGTTTTAATCATGCATAATTTGATTCATATTTTGCGAAATTATGGAAAATCAGTAACAGATAGCATGTTTGGTGTTAAATGTTTTTAATGCTTATCATACAGAGCTTAATACTCATCGTATGAATTTAAAAAATATTAAACAGAAGTTGATTTTAGAAGATGCAAGATTTATTCGTCAGCAATATGAAAAATACAGTGTCGATTTTATCGGGAATTTTTGAATTCAATGCAGTGAAATATGTATTTTATAACTATACATCATTTCACATGTCTAAATAATTTATTAAAAAAATCATATTTAGGTAATTCCCGTTCATTAAATAAATATCTTCGCATCTAAGTAAAAATGTTTGTAGGAAAAGGATAAAAAAGCTTATACTAGTAAGTGATAAGACGTGAAAATTAAACTATCAATAAAAGAGGAATTTTTAATTTAAGAATTAGCATTTAAGAATAAGAATATTAAGTTTGCTTATCTGAGGAGACAAACTTGAACCCTATAACTGATGCCATCAGATATTATTAAAAATAGTTAATACTTAAATGTAGAATCAGTTGTTGTCTTTTTAAAATTTCATTTTTTAATGTGATTTTAAATATTAAAATTATTTCAAGTTTGTTCTGATTATCAGTTTTCTGAGGTGCCGTTAAAATTATCTTAAGAACATTCACAATGAAGTACATGATTTTGAAGCAAATTGAACAGCGATTTTATTTAAAATTTCGGAATGAACTGCATTATTCAAGTTTATCATGCGATTATTATAAATGAAAAATTCTGTTAAATTCAATATCATCTTCTTTGGAATAACAATGAATTCATCATGAGGACAATCCAAATCGCACTTCATTCCGAAAGCGTAGATGAAGTTCAAAACGAATAGTAATTCTATTTAAATTCTGATTCGAAATTACCATTTGTAGCTGTTACAAACATGTTTGGATAACTTCGTATTTATTTTAGCAATCGGTTTTAATTCAGCAATTTACTGAATATTTTACAGTTCTGTGAAGGAAATTCTTCTCACATGGAACTACGCTTGAATTTTGATGCATTTCAGAACAAAATACCGCTTGCCATCTGTTACTTCTAATTGATTTAGCTCTTTGTGTAGATTATTCTATTGTTTAAGTCAATGCTATGAGGTAAACCAATTGTTTCCCGTTTTGGAAAATAAATGGTTTGGCTATGGACATAAAGTTCAGGAGGAAGTTAAACATATTTTGAGCAGATGTTTTTGAAAGTATTCGTCCTAAGCATGCAAAATCAGGCATAATGTTTTATAAGATGGAAATTATTCTTGATTTGATTTGAAATAAGATCATATTAGAAACGCGGGAGATTTAATCGAATTGCCTTAAAGTGATTTAAATTTCAAAAACACTAGAGGAATCTGATATCATTATCTAGAAGCTTATTGTGAATTATATTTTGTTATGTAAAAAGACGTTTATCGGCTGAAAAATATACTGCATGTTTTATTTAATTGATTAGCTAATTTTATTAAGCATACCAAACATATATTTAATTTAAGGTTAGTTTTCTAAGCAGGATTTTGTCTTGATTGTTACCATTACATCTATAAAATCCTTATATGAAATTGATTCTTACATGTTACGCATAATTTGTTTGAGAATAAATATTTAAAAACAGTTCTTATCTTTAAAAAAACAATTTGAAAGCTCAAACTTGTTTTCTGATGAATTACGAATTATCCAACAATAAATTATTTCCAATTAGATTTAAAATAAATTATTTGAAAGAAATAGCTCAACTTCGTATTTTTTTCTTTTTTAAAAAAGAATTTTAATAATATATGAATTAATTTACCTCACTCATACACCAATTGAACTTTTAATAGGGGTAAATTTCGCTTAGTCGTTTAGTTATTAGAGCTTACACTGCATTGTGGAATGAAATTTAATTTCTTAAAATTTCCACGCTTAGTTTATTTTTATGATAGTCGTCGCTTCATAATTCTTCTTTACTTCATAATTCTAAAAGTAAGGGATCTTGCAACTCTTTTTAAATGATATTATACTATTTGAAATTAAATATGCGTAATAAAAAAATTCAAAGCTAGTTCATGCCTAAATTATTACAAATGAATTTTTCTATTAAGTGTCACTTAAAAAACTAACCCGAAACCAACTACAGCAAATCGTCGATTATTATTTTGTAAACAGTGGAAACGCGCACCTTTGTCAGAATCAGTGGCGAATCCGGGGGGGGCCCCCCCTATAGGGCTATAGCTCCCCAGAGCCAAGCCAGAATTCTTGCTTTTATTTAACATCATTACAACTGTTTTTTCTTAATTTTTCCTCTTTCAAAAAATAATAATAACGTTACAACATTACTTTCTGGCTTGGCAGGCTCGAAAATTTTCCTATTTTTGTAGTCATTCCACTTGTACTTGTAGCTTTGACGCGGTCGAAGACATTTTTTTGCTAGTTATTTCATTGTAATTTTTATTAAATTATCGAAAGATAGTATTGTTTTTTTATGATTCTTTTTTGTAAGGTGAGTAAAGTCTGTAAAGTTAAAGAGTTTTGGTTAACTTTAGCCTTGAGGTTTGACATTCATCACGACGATACAAAGTTTTTATGACCTCACCCCCCCAGATCCGAATCCTAGATTCGCCACTGGCCAGAATTATTCTGTATATAAAAATTGTATGATCTAACTCGCCTTCTCCTTTTTTACTTCTATCTCAGTGCCGCGTACTGGTAATCATGCATCTCTGAAACCCATTTAAAAAGTACTTTCAAAAATCAAAGAAAGAAGATAACTGTTGGATGAACGTCTTTTGTTATACATCAGGGTTTCCAACCTTTTTTCCCTCGCGTACCCCTTCATCAGTCTTTTTATTTTCGCGTACCCCCTACTGTCATTTTCCATCTCCAACCATCCTTCTATGCAAAGATGTTTTTATCAATAATGTTAAAGGCTTAGGTAAGTTTAAGAGTCAAATGACCCGAATTAATAACATTTGCAGGGGTTATTTTTGATTTTACATTTTATTCCATTTTTACACTAGTATTAGTTCAACGCCAAAACAAATGAAACCAGTATGATAATAATTTCACATTAACTTGTAAGGATAGATAAAAATTAAACTTCCTTTTGTTTTCTTATTTTGAGGGTAGGCTTTAGGACTTGCACAGCTTTCACTTTTACTTTTCACACGAACACGGGGAACAAAAATTCTGTAACTTTTTTAATCCCTTATGTTTTCTTGTGTTCGCTATTACAGACTTTGAGTTCGCGTACGCGTACCACAGTTTGGGAACCTCTGTTATACATAAATGAAATTTTAACATTGTGTACGTGTACATAACTCAACTGGACAATTCCCCTCTGAATATTTTAAGATATCCGTTAATTTTTCAAGTATCTCAGACGAATATTAAGAGGATTTTATTTAGATTATATAGTGGATTAAAAACCAAAAAAATGTCATCTTTTTAAATGTAATTTTTTGCATTTTTAAAGATTTCAGTCACATTCCACCTCTTTGTCGAGATCGCTGGTATCTTTATCTCCGATTATTGTACAAATTTGATTAAATGTGCTGATAAGTTAGAGATTTGGGTCATGTTTTTCGCTTTGTATCCTTTTGCTTTGTCAGTCACGCACGCTTTAATCAAGGTCTCCTGTTCATTTACCCGCGTGTTGTGAAGTTCAAGGAAAGAGTGCGTTCGCGGAATTTTTATTCTTCCTCCGAATGCTTCATAAGATCGGATGTAGATGTTCAGAAATATCAATTATCGAACAAATCTGATCAGGATTTTAGTATATTTTTTAATATTTTCATTTAATTTGTTTTCGAAAATCCAATTCAACCATTCAGATTCAGATAATTTAAATTAATTTATTAGAAAATCGAATGTTTCATAAAATCGGGCAGATGATATTTAGAAATATCAACTGCCGAACAAATCTGATCAGGATTTTGGTATATTTCTTAATATTTTCGTTTCATTTATTTGCGAAAATCCAATTCAACCATTCAGATTCAGACAATTTAAATTAATTTATTAGAAAATCGAATGCTTCATAAGATCGGATGTAGATGCTCAGAAATATCAACTGTCGAACAAATCTGATCAGTATTTTAGTATATTTCTTAATATTTTCATTTCATTTGTTTGCGAAAATCCAATTCAACCATTCAAATTCAGATAATTTAAATTAATTTATTAGAAAATCGAATGTTTCATAAGATCGGATGTAGATCGATGTAGATGTAGAATCGGATGTTCAGAAATATCAACTGTCGAACAAATCTGATCAGGATTTTGTTATATTTCTTAATATTTTCATTTCATTTATTTGCGAAAATCCAATTCAATCATTCAGATTCAGAGAATTTAAATTAATTTATTAGAAAATCGAATGTTTCATAAGATCGGATGTAGATATTTAGAAATATCAACTGTCGAACAAATCTGATCAGGATTTTAGTATATTTCTTAATATTTTCATTTAATTTATTTGCAAAAAAACCAATTCAATTATTCCGATTCAGACAATTTAAATTAATTTTATTAGAAAATCGAATGTTTCATAAGATCGGATGTAGATGTTCAGAAATATCAACTGTGGAACAAATCTGATCAGGATTTTAGTATATTTCGTAATATTTTCATTTCATTTATTTGAGAAAGTCCAATTCAACCATTCAGATTCAGTCAATTTAAATTAATTTATTAGAAAATCGTTTTGAAATTCTAAAAAGTAACACGAGCGAAGTTTACAAATGGATTATGATTCAAGTTCACAATTTTAACGATCAGAATGTACCAAGTTCAACTATTTGTTATTCTTAAGTTTATTTGTTATCAATAAAACTCTCATAAATTACTCTAACCTGAGAAAAAACACATTTATTTCAACGTAAAAACTTCGAACTACATATTTTTTAAATACAGTTTTTTAAAGCAGAATAATACCTTACTGTTGCTACAAGTTAATTACTAAAATAATACAGTTAAAAGAATATTCATAAACAAAACTTCGTGCTTATCATCCCGAGGGAAAAATAAACTTAACAAGATAATAGTTTTCAATAAAACGTTTGATTTACTCGTAGGTTAAATTTTTAAAAGTTACAGTGATCAAATGCTATGAGTTAAACAAATATTATTTCAATTACTAATTTAGAATAAGTTAATATCGGTTTATTTATTTGCAGGAGTTTAAATAAGAGAAGAAACAAGTAAAATATGTTGCTTTTGAACCTTATTTCATTTGCTATTGCTGTCTGTAGATTGGTAGTGTTTTAAACACGAGGCATAAAATGTTATAAATTAGCTGGAAGCATTTCATTTTAGTCTTGCTTCTTGCATTTTGAAATAATATCGTCCTTTAACTCTGAAATAACTTCTGCTTACTGAAAAGTTTCAAAAACATCAAAAAAATTTTATGTGAATAATAATGACTAACATTTGCAATAAAAATCAGAAACTACGTTGATTTCTAAGACAAAAAAATTCTATAACTTCTCTTTAAGTTTATCTATTTAACTTCATGCCATTTAAAATGAAGAAGCTTGAAATTTACACCCAAATATGATGAAAATAGCTTTTAAAATTATAAGTTAGAGCAAATTAATTATACAAGATCAGCTTTATGTTCTTGAAGTAAACAGAAGTTTGCTTATCTATTTTGAATTTTATGTTATTAAGACGCTTATGGAAAAAAGGATATATGAGTTCAAGAAATTATAAAAAAATGTTTGTCGTAATTTATCATGAGTACTAAAGTTGTTATTTGTATAGAAGTTTTGAAAATTGTCAAAAAACAGTTGTTTACAAATGTACAGGGTAGTAATAAATTATGGGATCCATTTCAAAAATTAATAAAAAAAAACTAATATTGTTACAACTGCGTTTTTTCTTTTATGAGAGAGCAACTAAAAAAGCTTTTTCCAGATAGGTGCGAACCATTACGGCGTTCTAAATTTGCTAGAGCGAGAGATTTCCATACTCAATGGCTACCGATCAGGAGGAGCAGATGCGTGTTTTCTGGTTTCATTTTTTAGTTTTTCCCGAATATCTCGAAAACTTTTCAATTTTCGAATTGTAATTGATTTAACAAATTAAAGAGCGTAAAATTCCATACAAGTAAATGCTTTTAATTTTCCTCTAGCTTTAATAGTTTCGCAGATAATGGCTATCAAAAATGAGAGATGTCCAATAATTTACGACCACCTAGAATTGTAACGGCGCGTTACCTATCTGAACAAAAATGACCACCCTGTACATTTCCGAATATTTTATTGAATAGTAAGCAAATTTTATTAAATTTAACCAAATGACTAACTTACCAACTGACAGTACTGATTTCTGAAAAAATATTGATAGAACCATGTTTCTGGTAGCTTAGAAACACAAAGATATTATGCGATATTACATTATAATTCAACAATACTGCACATTCTCTTGCACTACTTTCTGAATTCAGCCCAGAAACAATGCAGAACAATGGAATAAGAGAGCCAACAAACTTTCATGTAGCCTGATCTTATTTACTTCGTATGCTACTTTTTCTCTTAACACCAAAATCTTTCATTTAAGCGTTTCAGCCCATCATTCACACATCCTGTCAAATAATTACCCGAATACACAGCGCAACCAATCGTTTATTATTTCTTTTCTCTTAACTAATTCTGACCCACTTGTATTAAGAGCACCATTAACAGCAGCCAGTGGATCATCCGAGATGACCCGAGATCGATTAAAAAGTGGTCGATTGAATCCGTGCGCGCAGAAGAGCCTCGTCTAACAGGATGGCAGATCGTGCCATTGACCGCATTGCCCACATTTCTCACTTCAGAATCTAGTTCAGGATGAAACACTACTTACTGGACGATGATTTATTCCCTCTCATAAGGAGAAGGAAGAAAGAAAAATAAAAAAGCTGTGGCAGCAGTTGGAGCTGATGAACAAACAAAGGATGTTTGTGCTCTTGAACTTGTCGAACAGGACTTCTGGCTTACCCTGTCCTGGACGTATCGTTTGTCATTTCGCACGTGATAAATTTTCCTCCTTTATCTTTTGCTGAAAGCGGGTTGGAAATAGGGCTGCGTTTGCCACTACTTCGTTAGTCCAGTTTTTAAGGGTATTGCTGTGTTGAATGGGTTTAAAACTGTCACACGAAGGCTGCTTTTTAATTGTAGATTGAAACTTATTTCCAACCTATTGTGATACACATTGGCAAATCCAGGGGGGCTATGGGGTTGTAGCCCCTCTCCCCAGAGTTAAACCAAAATTCTTGATTTTTTTTCAAATCACTATACCCGTTTGTTCTTAATCTCTTTTTTGAAAATAAAACACGGCAACATTGCTTTCTGGCTTTGACAGGCTCTAAAATTTTCCCGCTTTTGTAGTCATTCCACTCGCATTTGTAGCGTTAACGCTGTCGAAGACATTTTTGTTATTATTTCATTGTGTATTTATTAAATTATCGAAAATATTGTAGTGTCCTTTGTGATTCTTATAGTCAGGTGAACAAAGTAAAGTGTTTTGACTTACATAAGCCATGGGGTCACGATGATACAAAATTTTTATGAACTCGGCCCTTCCCAGACCAAAAATCTGTAATCGCCACTGGTGATACAACATATACCTTTACTACAAAGTACGAGTTTAGACTTTTAACTTTGAGATTGTAAACTAGTAGATGAGACCACCCTAAATTAAGATTGTCTGAGCTGAATTCTTTTGCTTGAAGTCTTTTACTGCAATCTCAAAATCAGTCAAACGTTTCTCCAACTCACTCCCAAGCCTTATTCTAAGGGGCTTCTATCGCCAGACTGAAAATGCTCTTTAGCTAAATTTCTAATGTTTCCACACGGTCCCGTTTCATACTGAGTTGAGGAAAAATGTACAGACACTGGCACTCAAACGAGTATCTGAGTCAAGCAAATAGTTGAGAGTTTCTACAACTCATTAAGTTTTTAAAGTGACGAGTAGGAGCTTCCAGTTTTGTTTTGAAGAGAGACTCTTCGTGGAATTTCCCTGTATCCTGGAGCAGAAAGGGAGAGAAACAAATTATTATTGTCTTTTAAGTTCTAAAAGGATACGAATCCTCTCTTTTCCTATTAAAGAAAATAACGTGACAAAAAATAATGATGATCGGCCCCAGATAGCTTTCTCTTATTTTTCTTACTATTCAGATCACAATTTTTGAAACACAATACATCTATGCATACAGTTTACTTTTCTTCAGTTTCCTTTAAAATTATGTTTTGTACTTTTAATTTCTAAATAGAAATGCATTCATTTTTTTGTCTGTTATACTGAGAATCTGTTTCATATTATAAAACTGAGCCTTAAATTTGAAGAAAGATTGTTCAAGATAAATAAAATAAATATGTTTCTTCTTAAGGCTTAGAAAACAGAAACCTTTATGCTTGTAAACTTGCATGTACTGAAATTTCTTAATCTTGACTTGTTTTTTTTTCCATTTTACTGTAGATTCGAATTAAACTCTTCACTTTATGAACAAAAGTAACTGCTGATTAGGATTCCTGAAAACCAGCATTTTTCCTATTTAGAATACTGTACATATTAGCTATCCGTAACATAATGTTAGGAAGTACATTAGTCCTATAATGCAGGATAAAAATACAATTTACCATAGTACGTATATGCTTTATTTCATTCCAGGTTTTGCTGATATAAATTTCTGTACATTCCATTTGCTTTTTTGTGAAGTTTGCACAAGTAGCTAAAGTTCAAAAATACTTAATTTGGAAACTGATATCTATATATATACTGTACATCTTAGCTATCCGTAACATAATGTTAGAAAATACATTGGTCCTATAATGCAGGGTAAAAATGCAATTTACCATAGTAAGTATATGCTTTATTTTATCCAGGTTTTGCTGATATAAATTTCTATGCGATCTATTTGCTTTTTTGTGAAGTTTACACAAGTAGCTAAAGTTCAAAAATACTTAATTTGGAAACTGATAGTCTTCATTATGTAAAATTGCATTAAAGTAAAATGGTTGTTTCAGGCGCCTTTGATAATATTTGCTTGTAATAACCAGCATCTATAAAATCTGCAGTTCTTGCGATTTTATAGGATCCTAAATCGGTGGGAGTTTTGAGGCTTGGTCTAACCGGTAACCGAAAATTAATTTCTTCGATTTATTTCTTTTAAATCTAATATTTCTTTGATTTCATTCTGCCGATAGAGCGTAGCCTTAAACACAAAAATGCGACTGAAGCGCGGCGCGTGCCATTTTTCATGCCACTTTTTTTGCGAAAGAAATTTATAATTGGATAGTTTAAAAGTGGATATAATTCTATTCTAACAGGAAATAATTTGTGCGAACACCAACTGTTTGAAATCTTTGTTTTATAATTTTATTTGAGAAAAAGTATTTTAATTTACTGCCAATCCATACAAATAGACCTACCTGACTGTAATGTAAAGAATTCAGCCAGTTGGACTATATGTAGGGTTGCCATAAGTCCCGTATGTATGGGACTGTCACCGTATTTCACTACTCAGTCCCGTATTGCTATTTGTCCCGTTTTCTCGATACTGGTAACACTGACTTTCTATTCAACCAGTTCGTATATCTAAAAGTCTATTTAGCGGAAAATAATACCAACCAAAACTGCGAAACAACTATGAAATTTAGTATCGAAGAGAAATGGCTGAATTTTTTTGCAGATACACAAAGTATATGGATCAGAAGTCATGTCTAATAAAGTTATTCAAATGCGTATTTGCCATTCCAGATCACAATGAAAATGTGAAGAAAATATTTGCCCTAATGTCAAGTCAATGCTCGGACGAAAGAAACAAGTTGTCAGTGAAGACAAATGAAACATTTTTGAGTTGTCGTTATAATTTTAAAACGACTTGCGCCCAATTTTATAATTATGTGAAAGAAGAAAATGATATAACTAAGAAAGTAAAATCAACTTTAAAATATGACTGGGTTAAAAAGGATTAGCCTTGCATCTTTTTTTATTATTCCGCGTATTCATTTTATTAGATTGCTTAAACTTCATTGCTTTATTATCAGAGTAAAATAAACCATTACCTACCCACTTTTTTCATGTTTTATTTATTTAGAACTTGAACGCCCCGTATCAATGCTTGGCAATTATGGCAACCCTAACTATATGGCCTGTATGTAATTCTATATTTTGATGTAAAATGATTAAAAATTGCAAAAAATGTGTTTTTGAATTATAACTGGAATTACTTAACATATTTGTTCCCCTACTAATCTTATTTTGTTCAACCATAAGATCTAAATCAATTTCCCTCTAGTGGATTAGTGAGTACCGAAGTAGAACGTGAAATATTAGGTGAATCCGACAGGTGAAGAAGTGTAACCATGACCAAGCCTCATAACACAGTTAAACGGTCAGTGTCATGGTTACAGACGAGTCCTTGAATGAGAATTCTCAGAGTGGAACGGTTTCTCTGGAATTCACCGCCAACACGTGGATGATGCCACTTATTTTTTTTATAAACTTGAACTTGGAATGAAATTCGAAGTTTTCATTTCAAAGGAAAGTCAGTTTTTTTTTATTTGTTTGATAAATACGGAAGTCTGGTCTCGGCAAAATTTTTTCATACTCAAATTTTTGCAAGTTTGCCCACATCGCTTCTGAAAAAAATTTGAGTTTTATATTTTTATTCAGAGATTGTTTCGAAGGTCTTAATAGAGAAAAGTATTTTTTTATGTCGAATGTTTTCAAAAATGTATTCAATTCTTGGCTCACTATCACTTTAATAATCAATGAAACCACATTTAATAATTGATTTAATTATTCTTAAGCTGGCGTATACTATTAGCTTCTCTAAGCATTTGAACAGACTTTTTTTATTTTTCAAGTTCAATTCGAAAGCAGATAACTCATGTTCATATGTATATTTTCTTAAAATTCCGAAAATAAAATACTTTTAAGTAACAGGGGTTTGATTAAATGCAATATGTCCGGTTTATTCAATTTAAAAATCTAGTTTCTCAGATCTTAAAGCTATTAAATTAAAATAATTGGGCTCTTACAGGGTTAGATAAATTGTGCTATAAATAGCATTACCAGTGCATTATTTAATGATATGAATCTTTAATAAACAAACAATGTAATTGGATGTAGGTGTTAGCAGTTATGTGTCAAATTAATTTTTCTGATCTAAGTTATTTAAGATATTTATAAATTATTTGCTTAAAATTAAAATTTATTAATGGAATCGAAAACTAAATATGTAATAATAAGACGACATAATAAGTATAATTTATATATTAACCAATAAAACCGATGAATTAAACTTTATTTAAATAATTTTAATGTATTATACAACCAATGCATCTTTTGTATTTACTAATTTTTTTTATTTTTGGATATAACTTTTGTGAAGTTATTTTCATAATAAAATGTTTTTAACGCTATTGCAAACTTATTAATGAAGCAAAAAATTTTCGTAGACATGTTTCATTTTATTTACTCTTCCAGTATTTTGAGGAATTATTTAATTAATTATTTAATTTTATTAAAGTTTTAGAATACTGTGATTATAAAGCAATCATCTTCAGATTTACTCAAAGTGTCCACGATGCGGAAAATTCCCGCTATTGTTCAATGAAATTTAAAAAGACTGCGAAAATAGAAATGATGAACTATTTAATTGTGATGTTAGATAAAACTAAATTTACATTTCAAATATCAGTACTGCTTATAAAAGGATATCTTTCGTTGTTTTAACTAGCTTTGATGGATTTCGAAATGTATTTTTAAAAAAAGAACTTATCGGTAATCATAAAGATAAATGTGCACCTTCTATAGTTACTGATATGAAATTGTATGTATAAAATCGCTACATAAAATTGCGCCTACTTAAATTTTCTTGATACCTGTCTGTGCATTTTTTGATTAATTTAATTTGGTTTTTAAGAAAGAGTTTTACGAAACCCGTTAAATGGCAACGAGTTAAAAAGTTAAAGCGTGCTGCCATTTAAGAATTCGAAACTTAAGGAAAAGTGCATTGTTTTATTAAGAAGATATCCTCCTAGTGTTTGATTCTGTGTAGGGATCAATCTGCTTGCAAGCACACGAATGTAACCTCATTAAAACTGCAAAATATGGTTATAGAGAAGAATTATTTTAACGAAGCTGAGTAAAAAATGTCGAAAATGTGGATTTGTTAGAATTCTCTTTTCAACTTGTATTATAGCAAAATAAAAATATGTTTGTGTAAATAAATTTCAACTAAATTCCAGATCATCTATCGAAATATTTTAAGAATTCTTTCACTTATTTGATAATCATTACCACGTGATATGCATGCTATATCGATAAGAGAAACTGATATTCGAAATCCATTTACGTAAGAAGAATATGTGATGATCGATAAGAACGAATTCAAAACAAGAAAAACTGTTTTGGAATTTGTGTACCAAATTAAATGAAAGTAAAGCAAATGGTGAATACCTCAATTTGTTGCGTAGGCCGAATTGTGTGGGGTTAATAAGCTCATGAATAATTCACGAGATTATTCGAAACGCAGCCGTTTCCAGAGTAGCTTGATGTTGCATTCCATTAAAATAATACGTTAAATGTGTTGGACTAACCAAAATACTCATTTAATTTCAAGAGAGGGTTTCAGTGTTACGTTGTAACGTTTGGAGTTGTCTGGTATTTATTTTAGTGCCAACAGTGAAAGTAATACAACATTCTTTTAGATCCTTTGGTAATAGTATATTTGGAACATAAGCAGTTGGTTGGCGTATTTTCGTACGCATTGATCACTTCCTTTTATTGGAATTTAACACTTATACAGATGTATTTTGTTCTATTTAATTATCGTGAAGAGATGGTTTAAATTTTCATTGTAACTGCTGACTGAAAGAAGTGGAATAAATTAATGTGTTATTTTATTTCAATTATCAATATATTACGTCGGATTATATTAAGTTGGACTAGGTGAAATTTCATTGTCCATATTCCAATTGAAATTAATTAATGAAATGCAAAGGAATGAAAGGAATAAATAAGATTTTGAAAGCGATCGTTGTTAAAATGAGTATTTTGAAAATTCGCGTGTGGTGCAGTGGGCAGAAATTTGAGCAAAAGTAACTTTTTTTTAAAAAAATTTTTGCATAAATTTAGATACATTTGCTATTAATCGATTTTTATTTTTCAAGGAGTTTGAGTAAAATTTGAAACAAACATTTAAATAGTATAAGTAAATGAATAAATGTTAGTGTGTACACTACAAATTATTTTATAGAACACAATGATTATTTGATTTTTATAGAGTGTAACTTTAAAATAAAAGGTAAATACATTTAATTAAACGGCTTTGTTAAATATATCTTGAAAGCAAAATGTAATAAATCAACTGTAATAAAAAGCAGAAATAAAAACAAATTTGCCTTAATAAAACATTGTCTCACGGAGTTTCGGTTGACAACACAAATATAGATAATGCCACTTTCGAAAAATCAAATTTCTTCTCAGCGATAAATCAGAAGAGCAGACGATGTTCATCTAGATTCTTTCATAGCAACTTTTTTATTTTTAATAAACATCTCTTGAATAATGCTCTATAAAAGTCTTCAAAACGCTATGAATTAAACGCAAATTGTTTCCTTTTTCGGAAAAAAGTATTTTCTTAAAATAGAAATTTCCAAAAGTAAATATTTGTTTGGAGTATTAAAATTGAAGACCTCATTCAGCAATGTTGCAAAACCTCTCCCGCATAAACCTTGCATTACTTTTAGGGAAATATTTATTGTTTATTATTGTTCCTTGCATTACCTTGAACAATAATAAACATCGATGTGTGTGTGAATAGGTTTTTGTTATAACTTCACAGTATACGTTCTTTGAAAGATGTTTGCTTTATTTTATTTCTATTTTATTTTTCTGGAGTGTTTTTGCTTACATTATCAGCAAAATATCTTGAAAAAATAATTTTTGCTTTTGCTTAAAACAGTTATTTAAAATAATTGTAAAAAATAAAAAGAAAAGCGTTCGAATGGCCCAATTTCTTCAAAGATTACTTATAAAAATGCTTTCAAAATATTGACATTTGTACCGTCATTTAACATCATTCAGTTACGTCTACGTCGAATTTTTTTTATTGGAGATTTTCGAATTTTTGAATAATTAAATTTTCTTACGAGTGCAGAACAAAATCAGGCTCACATGATACATGTCATATGCGCCAAACCAGTCTAATATTAGAGTGCAATGCGCATTTTGCGAGAAGAAAATGTGCTCAGCGTCACAGTACAGCTTAAGACAACGTGAAGTTAAATGAGCTTAAAAACAATCAACTATAAAAATTAGTATAAATTTAAAAATAGAATCTTAACTTAAACTTTAAACAAGAACAATAATTTTTTATTTATAAACAATAAAATAAAATAAAATAAATACAATGTTTAAGCAGCGCGCAGTTGCAGCAGCAAAACAAAAAACAGAGAATAATGGAAATCAAGATCATACAAAGAAAGCCAAAAAACAAAATAAACTCGGAAGTAATTGAATAAAACCAAAAGCAGACAAGGAATCCATTCTAGTCAATTTTTTCAAGGGCTAAGAATTTTATTCGAAATGGATTCAAAATGACATGCGCAGCAATCATGTGACTGCGGCGTCATATGAATTAACTCCATTGTTAGTGGAAAGAATATCTAAAATAGATTTTTCATTCCATTTTTTAAAGGACCAGTGGAAAATAATTTTGAACAGTATTTTAGAATATATGCGTAACCCCAGTGTCCATTCCTGGCTGCAGCATAGCAGTTTTTTTGTAAAAGAGACCAAATATTCCTGATTTTTGACTGTTTGTCCCAAGCTGAATGAGATGTCTCGGATTGTTCCATTCTTAACTTATTAGTATGTACTTCATATTTTTTAAAAAATAGATGAATTAGATTTCATTTTTTAAAAAGCCAATTTCTGAAGGATACTGCTTCCTCACTTTTAATAGTCAAAGATTATGAACAGGTTATCATGACAAATGTTGATGAATCGGACCGTTAGAGCAAAAATAAAAGTTATAGCAAAGTAGATTTTTTTTCATATCTTACTGATTTTTAAAAAATTATTTTTAACATATAACTAAGTCATTGTTTGTAAATTCTTTAATTTTTATTTCTAGAATTGTGTCCTATACCTAGAGCTGCCATACGTTCCGTATATTCGCGAATGTCAACGTATTTCACTACTCAGTCCCGTATTACCATCTGTCCCGTTTTCTCCCTTATATTGATCAGATGTAATAAAGTTATACGAATACGTATAACTTTATTACATCTGATGTGGGCTGGAATGTATACGTATACGTATACATTCCAGCCCACAATGCAAATGTGAAGAGATTATTTTCCCAAATGTCATTTCAATGGTCGGACGAAAGAAACAGGTTGTCAGTGGAGAAAAATGAAGCAATTTTTATTTATCATAATAAATTTAAAATAACTTGCGACCAATTTTATAATTATGTGAAAGAAGAAAATGATATAGTTAAGAAAGTAAAATCAACTTAAAAATATGACTGGGCTAAAAAGAATTATCCTGGCATCTTTTATTATTCTATGTATTCATTTTGTTAGATTGCTTGAACTTTAATGATTTTTTTATCAGAATAAAATTAACCAATACCTGCCCACTTTTTTCATGTTTTATTTATTTAGCACTTAAACGTCCCGTATCAATACTTGGCAATTATAGCAATCCTACCTATACTTCAACCGGCATCCCGAGTACCTGAAGCTTACCGGATTAAAGTTCACAATATCTAATCATTTGAAACATATTCCAAACATCAAATTTGCAATCTCTAATCTTTTCATATTTCAGCAGAGTGCGTCAAATCACTCGCTACGTTTCACAAACACAAACATTTATTTTCACATCATATCAACATAGATACACGGACATTAACCGCATCACGAACAAGAATTTATACGAAATGTTGCCAGAACACATAACAGAATTCTGGAAGAACAATAAAAAATAGTTTAAAAGCAGACGATTTGCAGCCTCTGTCAGTACTAAAGTTTGTAAATGATTAATCTAAGATCAAAGCAGCGTTCGAATAATGGAAAGTTGGTCGGATCCACATCTCCGATAATGAAATAATCCACCTCTTTGGGAGCTCGGTAATGAAAATTCTAACACCCAAATAGCTTTGGAGCAATTTAATTAATTGCTTTCGTTTTTTGTTAATTCAACTCTAAATTCTAAATTTTCGAAACAGAAAACAACAATAGAAATTCAAAAATAATTTCAATTAATTTTGAATTATTTATTTCCTCGTGACACAGAAAAAAATTGTTCTTCCCGAAATCAAATTCATCGGAAAAGAGAAACCATTTAGTTTTCTTCGCAAACAGAAAAATCGTTCTTATCCACTCAAGACGCCAAACTTCCAAGGGAAATCAACGAAAGTGATCATTTCCGTTTTCCCCATAAATCAATAACCCCTCTAAATGTTAGCGTCTGTCTTCTATGAAGAAGAAGCAACAAACGATAATCTAATTTCCGTACGATTGTTCGAAAAGTAACTTTCTTCGACCCGAGAGGCTGGCAGCCCTTGCGATTAATTTGGGAGGACCCTACAGCTTCGCGCCTTTCCGAGATGTTCTTCATTTCGGGAGTTGCCAGAAGAAGATTAAAAGGAGCTTCGTGCGAGAAGATGCTGAAGGCCGGATTAGAAGAATCTTGAGAAAGAATAATGTATAATTTGGGCGTTTCCAACGTGAGGGTTGTTCGATAGGAAGCGATAACTGGGAGTTGATATTAATCTTTATTTAATCTTATGTAGAATCTTTTTTTTAAATTTTATCTTAGAAATGATACATTTACCTTTCTGGAAATGGTATGAAAGAGATATTTTAAATATAGATAAACTTCAGATGTTATGAAACTTGCAAAAATGTTGAAGAAAAGAAATAAATTTTGTTTTCTAACTAATATTAGATTTCTTAATGTTTTTTTTCCTGTGAATTTTATTTCTGAGAAGGAAAGTGGAAGAAAAAATTATTCGGAATGTAACAAAATATTTCACAATTTGAAGAAATTAAAAAATACTGAATATACTGTAAAAATTTAATTTTTAAAAGAATTTTTAAATTTATGATGCAAATTTCCATGTGTACAAAGTCTGATATTATAATTTAAAATGTATAACAAAATTATAATTATTTTAATTGTTTTTACTCTCATGTAGTTATTAAAGCTGCATGTTTTTATTTTCAAAATGCAAAATTAAATTTATAATTATTGTTAATGTATAAGAAATTGAAGGAATTTGTATTTTGCGGATGAAATGTTAATTCGAATCAATCGGAAATTATTCAAACTTGTTTTGAGAGCGAACTGAAATAAGTTATTGAAACTGAGTTATTGTAATGTACCTTTTGAGAAATTAGAACAAATCCGATTTTTGAACGCATTCCAAAAAAAAGTTTCTTTACGTTGGTTAACCAAGTGCTGCCATTGCAATGAAGTACGGTTTAACGCTTTTAAATTAACCTAAATCTGTGTGGCAACGAGAATGTTTATGCATACACGTTTTCTTCTTTAAGCAACGTAGTTTTGACTGTTACTATTTTTACACTTAGAGGCAATTTTGACAGATATACTCAGGGGCGTATTAAGCTTGATGGGGGCCCCAGGCGCTGAAAATCTTGTGGGGGGGCTCTGAAAGTATGACTCATATGTATTTGAAAATTTCAACTTATCAGTTATGATAATTTAAAATAAGATAATTTCACATATTTTTAATGACAGAACTAAATTTTTGTTAATAAAAATTGATTTTTATAATTACTCTATTAATTGATTTTAATTACATAATTAATTATTTTAATTAATGTTTGTCGCTGATTAATATGTTTTCTATTTAGTAATTTTAAATTTATATCTGAAATTCACGTTCATAAATATTCACATGAAGTGTTATCGAAATAACTTGGGATCCATTATAGAAAAGTAAAAGTAATTCACTTTTTTTAAAAATAAAACCCCAAGGAAAAAAATAAGCAGAAAAATAATCTATCATTCACAAATTCAACAGTTGGAATTATTTTTCAACAAAAATTAATAATGTATTCACAATATAGTTTGAGCCTTGCAGTGTAAATGCATTATTTTTAAGACAATGTTTCTAAGAAAATTATTTCTAATTTCTGAATTGATTACATGGATTAATTATTTCTACATGGGATCAGAACACAACACCAGTTAATTATTATAGGATTATAATTAATGACGCATAATTAAATCAAGCGAAATATCCACTGCTAAAGTATCACTGTTGCTTGTATGACAAATTTAAATTATATATTAGCCTACAAAATCAATTGTATTTAATTAATTAAATACAATTGATATTTAATTACATTAATACACTAATACATTACATTGATACACTAATTTGTATTAATCAGTTTTATTTACATTAAAAGAACTTGTAGTTTTTGTTTTAAAATTTACCTAGATATTTTTTAATGATTCACATTGGATTGCAAAACATTATAACTAAACAATGCTTTATACATGATTTATAAATTAAAATCAAAGGTTCATTCTTAAATAATATCTAGTATTATGGCACATTTTGGGGGAATTTAAATAGAAAAGTTTTAAATTATTCCCAGAAATTGAAACTTAAATTAACGAAATACCATTATAAATCAATAACAGATTAGGGAAGGATCTCTTGGATTTTAACTATGGAATTGAGAAATTCAGAAATCCATTTCAAAACCATATTAAAAAATAAACATTAGAAAAATATTTTAATAACGGATTTTTAATTCTTTTTTATTTAAAAATGTGCTGAAGATTTTAATTGAGGTATGTTTTCATAGGTAATTTTTAAATACATTGTTTATTAGAGGAAATATATTTCATAGATTCAGCTGTTAATTTTATCTGCATTACTGAATAATTCTATTAAATCTACGGAAATAATTCTATAACAATGCCAAGATAAAAAAAAATGAAAATAGAACACAAATTAAAGTTTTTATTCTTTATTCTACTGGGCCTAAAGAAATCTTTTGTTAAAAAAATTGAAAATTTTACTCTGAATTTAAATGGCAGCACCGAGGTTGTTTATTTAATAAAACTATGAATGTGGTGTTAAACCTGTTTGTATAAAAATATTCAGAATTTTTAGGAAATTTGTTGAATATTATTTCTTTTCTGATGATGAGAGAATGTAATTCCATTAAATATTTACTGTCATATATTATTCCATTCTATTATGATAAATTAAATAAAACGTACCTTATTAGTTCTATACCCCAATGAAAGAAGAATTCTTTATGAAACGACTATGTAATGCACACCCCAGTTTTCCTCGCGAAGTCTGACTAAACTTCTGTCTTGATTTAATCTCGTCGTCTTCCAGCTGTACGAACTGCTTCGGATAGCGTCGTTTTTCAAATGAGTGTAAGATCCAAAATTGCAGCAATCTCTCCCACGTTAGCGCGATCAACACGCATTAGGATATTTACATCTTTAACGAGACTTATTCTGTCCAAGAACTCTGATTGTGATAATGAAAAGCAGTTTTAAACAACGATGAATATTCTCAAATGGCACTTAAAAAGTGTGTTACAAAAGTGTAAATGGTAAACAGGGATATTCAACTTCCTAAAATAGTTAAATGACTGCAGGGGAAGAGTGTTCTTATCTACTGTGCCGATCCATTACTACTAATGACTAATGGCATTCAATGAAAAGAAAAGCACATCAATCACTCTAATCATTGAAACGACAGCTTCCCGAGAAGATGTTTTCTCTGTGATGATTGGGTTTCTTTTTCCAGGGAAAGTGAATATTTAGTCATCTGGACCACTGTCTGAACTGAACTTTTTACATATGTTTATGTATATGTGCATCCGATTTGTGTGGGATAGGTCATTACCGACAAAAATTCCGGAGAGAAGTTATTAGAAGCGCGAGATACATTGATAGTCGTTTGGTTTGTACGGCACACAGGCCTCCCGTGATGCCGTAACAGTAATCAACAGCTGGTTTTCTCAGTATTTTCCCTAGGAAGCCGAAAAAGAACCGTACCCACAATTAGGGCTTTCAGTAAGTGCGGGAGGTATGTGCGCAGATTCCAACTAGTAGTATTAACACATTTCTTCCATTCTGGGACTCTAATTGTGATAATAAAATATAATAAAATACGGATTTGCTCATTTAAAATAGGATATCTAAACAGGTTCTTCGAGGGAAATTATCTATTGCGATATTTTTAAAAAAAACCCGTTTCATTTCGGGGCCCCTTTGGGCCCGAGATTGGCGTGGATATACGTCATTGTTTACATTTAAAATAGAATAAATGTAAAGGACTATCTCTTTAAGAATTAAAGATGAAAAGTTTAAAATGTTACACCGAACGGATCATTTGCAGTTTTTTATAAATTTGGCTAACTAACTTTTAACTAATTTTTTGACATTCATGAAACATTACAGAACATCAGCTTTTCCAGTTCACAACGTATCCATTTTAATAACACACAGATTCCACATCATGTCTTAAGGCCATCTTTTAAAATGACAATTAGGTATTAGCCTGTATACCGTCCTCTCACTAGCATATATTTACAAGGGAGTTTCCCCAATCATCTTAGGATTACTCTTAAAAAAATTGGGTCAATTTCTTATTGCATCTCCAAGTGGGTTATGCTAATACATCATGACAATAAAAGAAACGGAAGAACAATGAGATCTCCAGAAAGTTCTGCCCCGCATGGCCGAACGTCATTTCTAGTTCGATTGGAACTCCTCGCATGGGCTGTTTCCGAACAACAAAGTGGGGGGAGGATGCCCCACTAATCGTCTGAAGAAAGGAAACGGCTAGTCATCCCTACTCTTATCATCATTAAGGGAAACTGTTGTTTTGAGTCAGCACTTAACCCATCTTCAAGACGTCCAGTCCACCAAGAAGTTGGTCCTTTGATTTTGGCAACGGTATTGTATGTTGATTGATATTCTATGAGAAGGGTGCACAATTGTGCAAAACCTATGTTCTTTGTTGGTAGTGGGAGAAGTTGTTGGTAATTGTTCATTATGCTAATCAGATGCCTCTTGGCAGTTCTGCTAATTGATTAAAAGAAGCTGATGCGTTTCGAAATTCATCTACGTATGTTCTACATTCGAATCTTTTGATGGTATAATTGCACGTAATGTCAGCGTAAATCGTACACTGCAAATCACGAAATTTTTGGCTTCTTTTATTAAAAATAAAAGTATTTATCAATATGTCATAGACTGACATAATGCGGTCACAGATTCGAATAATTACTTCTGAGAAGCTATTCTTGAATTCGAATTTCTCTTTGTTTGAAGGATGGCCTTAAAATATATTGCAAACAATGACAAAATAATTATTGTTTTGTCGTAAAAGTTTGCATGCAAGTCGAATTTTGCCTTATGATTTTACTAATTATTTTAAATAAGAAAATACTTCTTTTTGACATGCTCCATTCAATTCTTATAATGATTTTTAAGGAATTTTCAGAAACGTTCGTTTGGTGTTATCAGTGATAAAGAAACCTACAATTATTTTGAAACTATGATATTCATACTCAGTTAAGGATTTCTTTTTAAAGAATGATAAAATCTTGTGATAACTTTTTGAGGTACAATGAATCTTTATGTTGACGCAATGTGGTCACAATATCCAGAGATTTATTGTTCTACTGAAAGAAATGTAATTTTTGAAACATTTTTCTTTCATAGAATAATGAAATATCACAGGAGGAGAACTATCTTGAAATTTTTTGAATAAAAAGTTTCGCATAGACATTCATAATGATAGAGAATAGATTTGCAAATGGGATTGGGTTGAAAATGCGATGTTGCATGTAAGTTGCGTCTTCAATCTCTACTAATAATAAAGGAGAATGTGTGTGTGTCTGTGTGTTGGCGCTCTACAGGGCACACCGCTGGACCTAGAGCTACGAAATTTGGCACAAACATACTTTGGAGAGTGGGAATGTGCACCTCGGAACCCTTTTTTCAAATTTTAATTAGAAGTTTAATTAAAATTCTAATTAAAAGAATATTATTAATTTAAGTGAATAATGAGTTTAAGTGCTAAATTTTAATTAAAAATTAAGCGAAATTTCGGCGTTTTTCCTTAATAACTTCCTTACATCAACTAAGTTGTCGCACAATTTTTTCTCTGATTTTAATAAATTTTTAAAAATATTTTTTGGCATAATTTACTACAATGCTTTTCATTGTTGCAACGCATTTGAAAACGTTTTTATTGTTTAAACAAATATTTAATTGCTTCTTTCTCTTTTATTGTTGAGAGCTAAGAAAACATCTTACAGGATTTTACTTTCTTCTTTTATTTGATAATTTTTTGTGAAATCTGTAAAGGAAGTCCTCAAGATAGCAAATATATAATTAAATAATCCAGTAAACTGAAGGGTTATCGTTGATATGTTGTAATTATTTTTATCAACGTGTTTTAAGCCAATTAGCATTCTGCTGGATGTAAAATGCACCAATGCTGGATGCACCAATTTAATGTTGAAATCAAATGCGCATTTTATGTTAATGTAGACAAGGGACAGAACAAGTGCAAGGCTACGAAATGAACGCGGGTTAAATGTCTATAGCAATTTGAAGTTTAAAACTACTTTGTTAAGGTAGCCATGAATATAAAATTATGCATAAGAGATTCAGTTGAAATTTTATTTCCGGCGATCAAGCTGGTCGCCGAAGACGGCTAACTAATTAAATAAAAGTTGTTCCCTTTTAACTTTTCTTTCGTGATTTTATTTGATTCGATTTTAGTGATTTACCAGAAACATGCAAGTTTGCAATTTTTGACATTTTAAAATCCCTAAGTAAAACTGCAGTTATATTTCTATTCATAAGTTTTCGGTTACATGTTTATGCAAAATGCATTTTGTTACAATTAATGCACAAACTATTGGCATTGTGAAAGAAACTTATTCAATAAACTCATCTATTCCAGGAATTTAGTTTTCGCCAGTTGACTAATTGTTCGAAATTCATCGCTTAAACTACAATAAATGAAAGGTAATTTTTAAAAGAAAAAATTATGGTATTGGGTGTACTTCAAGATAAACTGGTTATTTCAGTCAGTATTTGGTTACAAACTCTTCTGTTCGTTCTTCATTTTAGACCATGATGAATCATATCATAGAAGCATAGTAGATTTCCAAAAACTTATACTATTTTAAGTTTAGCAAAGTAATATTAAATCTTTATTACTTTATTGTGGGAACCAATTATTGTTTCATAATAATTTCCACTTTTCGATTGCCTAAAAAAATAAAAATATTGAAACTGGGTGTTTTAGAGTAACTAATTTTTTTTTATAAAATAAATTCAGTTATAGTTTATTCGAATATTAAGTATATAGTTTTGGTATATTTTTTCAGTTGTGGTATTCTTCACTTTAACCCCTTCTTGGTCGACATCGCATGTCATACGTTCGGCTCTTCTGTATCCATACGCTATTTAAATCCTTAATTAAGTCAACGTAACAATTAATTTTAAATCCAAAAATCACTTGGATACGTCTCGAGTACCCTTTACCATCTAAAATAGATTGAAATAATAAAAAATATCCCAAATGAGTGGTGGCATATAATTAGGAAGTTAAATAAAAACTTGAGGCAAGGAATTAATATTATAAACTTTATTTGAAATAACTGAACTCGTGCGTTCTGTCATAATACTTGAGCTTTGTCTTTGTCCTATCCATAACTTGGTACTTCGCTAATTTGACCCCTCTTATACTGTCCTAGCTCTAGGAGAAAAACCCTGAACAGGGTTGCCTCACATAGACAAGTCGAAGAAAGAAGGGAAACGGATATAAAATCAGCCGCAACATTTGGCAACTAAGCGCTCTTCGTTAGGCGTGAATTCGTTTTTGACCGATGTACAAGGCGAAATAATAAGACTTCCGCCTGTTCAATCTGTGCCAAACAAAATGAAGCCCTTTTCTTCACCTCCAAAATGCAGTGGAATATCCCGTTTCCATAACGACCGCCACCGGGATGTCTAGTGTCTAGGGTTTCTCTCGTGGCGGTAAGACAGTAGTTTTGCGTTTTCAGAAGGGCGAGTGGGGAGTGTTAAAGGGAAAACAAATAACTGCATGTCGATGTATGTGACCCTGGCACGACGGAAACAATAGGCTGCTGCTCATATTTTAAATTATGTTTTGTAATATTTTAATAAAGACATTACAACTTTTATATATTTTATTATATTTTTCTAATAATAAATTATTTTATGTTTATTTTTCTGTATATATTCTCTTATACATTGTAGTATTTTGTGCACTAAACTTATAATTTGTATTAAAATACTCTTCTGTAGTTTTTTTCTGTACCCTTTCCTGATGTTGGACAAGTGTACAACGTAGGGCGGCATACTCCTGACAAAAGTTGCTAATCGTCTGCTTTTAAACTTTTTTAAATTCATATATCTAAGCGAAGCGAGCTTCCCTGTGCCGATGCACCGAAATGAATTCTTTAATCCCTTCATAGTAAGAGGGGGCTCGACAAATAACTTTCTATGTTTCACCTACGCAAACATTTATTTTCACATCGCATCAACATAGATAACCGGACATAAACGCATCCACGAATAAGAATACAGACGAAGTTCTGTTGCTAGAACATATTAATAGAATTCTGGAAGAACATAAAGTTTAAAAGCAGACGATTAACAACTTCTGTCAGGAACATTCAATTTTAAAAAATGCATTTGTGGTAAAAAAGGAAAAGATGGATTTATAACCATTTATTTCCTCAAAATAATGCTATATCGTTTTCCTTGTAATGCTGGGGTTTTTTTTAAATTTATTTTCGTGAAAACTTATGACACATTCTGTTCTTCTTTGCAGCTGATTTGACGATGGGGAGAGGAGAAAAGATGGTATTCACGGGGAACCTTTTTGTCCTTCTTTTGGTGCTGCTGTGTTCACAGGTGAGACAATTCTATAAATTTAATTTAGCAATGAAAAGAAATGCAGCTTGATTTTTGAAGATCGTCTGTAGTTTATGCTTTTAAATTATTGAAAAGATAATTTATGGATCACAAGTTAAATTTGTTTAGGTACTGTAAACAAACACATGAAACTAAGTGCAACGTTCTTGTAAAACAAGAATGAAACACAATAAATCGTAAAATTATTTATGGCGAATATTTTTCAAAATTATTAACTACAAAATAAAATACAATAAATACAGATAAATTTATTCATAAGCCAAACAACAAAATACAAATATTTTATATACAAGAAGCTACAAAATACGAATAATTTAATATACAAGAAGCACAACAAAATACAAATATTTTTATATACAAAAAAGCAAAAAAGTACGAATAATTTAATATACAAGAAAAAATAAAATACAAATAAATTTATTTACGAGAAGAAGAAAAATGTTCCCGTTGTTTGAAACATTTTTCCAAGAATATCAATCTTCGTATGTACTTTTTAAATTTATGCTATTACTTAACGAAACTCTCGTAGAATTTAATGGATGTCACTGCACACCAAGCCCGCTTTGAAAATGCTGAAACATCTTTAGAGAGAAAACTATAAGGCGGTAGATAAACGGTAAATTAAAGGCAGATTTCCTTTAAATGAAATTGAAACTACAAACTCAATGACGCATATGATGAAATCCTTTATATATGCATTAATATAATTATTTTGAGTGACGGAATAATGCTAGTACTGAAATGCTGAGCTATAAAGATTTATTGACAATGGTAACAATTGTTTTGTATATATTTTTTGTTATTACATTTATCAGTGTAGCAGATCCATCTCAATCTTACATTACATAAAAAAGTATTTTTCTCAAGAAATATATGCTGTAATCTGACTGCCAGAGGTAGATATTGGACAGAATCCAATAAATAAACTAATTAATGAAATAAAAATTCTGATACAGTAAAATAATTAATTATTTACCAATTTAAAAAGCAAGGAACATATGAAGAAACGTAAAGAATATATTTTACTATTACTTTTAATATTTTTCTTTAGACTCAAATAGCCACATCGGTCATAGTAGAGTGACTATATTCTATATAAAGTAAAAGTAGGAAAGAGAATTTTTCAGAAGCAATTTTTTTTTTAGAAAAAATGATACCTTTTAATATTTTTAATGTGAACCATTTACTGATAATTCAAAAAAATTATACAATCCGGAGCATTTAATTCAAATTTGGAACAATTTTTCAACACAGGAGAAGAATTAAAAAATCTGGTCTAGCCTACTGAATCCAAGACGTCTGGTCTCTTTAATTTAAAGCATAAATAAGAAAGGAAGCAAACCACTCTCCCTTCTCCAATCATGAAAGTTAGATTAGACAGTCATCAAAATTATATAAAAAAACATCCTAGTATATTCTATTTGATTGTTTAAACATTTCAGTAAAAATTGCGTTGTATTTTATAAATTCATGTAAATTAATTAAAAAATCGGCATATATGTATAAATAAAAAAAAAACAAAATTTCATCAAAATCAGTTTAGATTATTATCTTCTTGATTACACTTGTGTATTCTCTAATTTCTTAATATTTAAGCCGTGTTCGAAAGATAACCTACTACATTTCACAAACACAAATATTTATTTTCACTTCATGTCAACGTGTGTACAAGGATATCAATGCATCACGAACAAGATTACAGGCGGAAAAAATATTGCCAGAATACATAAACTAAATTCTCAAAGGACGCTAAAAGAAAAGCTTAAAAGCAGACGATTAACAATTTATATCAAATCAACAAATTAGGTAGAGAAATTATTATAAAATGCGATTTTTAAATACCATATACCAACCAAGCTGCGAAAATTTTGAAATAGTATTAATCGAACAAAATGTTTTAACATGAAAGCAACACGAAGCAGACATTCAAAAAGGTCACATTTTAATTCTTCAATTTCAATTAAAAAATTATTTAATGAGAAAATTTTCATTTTGAAAGAAAAGAATTTGAAAACAAAATAGCGGAGCATTCAAAAATAAGAAATTCCTTTCTGAAATGGCGAAATTATTTATCAGAGAATAAATATTTGCAGGTCATCAACATTTTTCAGTTCTTTCTGATAGCGTGTATCTCTCTGTTGGGAAACAAACAATTGACGCCTACTAGCTGTCGGCTAAACAAAGCAAATTTGAAGAGAAAAAAATGCACCATTACAAAGGTATTCTAAATATAGAGCTAGTAATCTTGATAATACGCCCACATCAAACAGCAAATCCAAATGATGTTGCTAAGAAAAATTCTAATCCTTTTGTAAATAGGAATAATAAAGAACTAAATATATCTTTTGATGAATATCAACTTTTAAAATGAATTTTTCAGTTTTTATTTTATAAACAGAGCGGAAAAGCATATTTAATGATTTCCTAAATGTAAGAAGAGATTTATACTTCTAATTTAAGCTAATAAAATATGGATTTTGAAACATCAAGCCATATCTTTAAATAGACTCTCTATAGCGAACAAAAAATTTATGTTTCAACTTTATTTATATAGAACATTCAGATTTTTACTATTCATATTAACTATTATTCAGATTTTTACTTTACATATTAATAATTATTCATACTTCTTCTATTCATATTAACTACCAGCAGTACGCGCACGGCGTTGCCTGTGAAATCAGGAATTTAACAAAATGAAACAACAAAAAAAGAAAAATCCGCCCACAATGACATGAAAAAGTTCTGAAAACAAAACAAAAGACACACATTATTGATTTTCTCGCTTATTTTCCTTCGCGATAATGACATTTCAATTGTAGCAAAACAATATAGAGTACGTTAATCCGAAACAATATTAAAAAATTGCAACGTGAAAATGATTATTATACTGCAAGTAAAATATGCGAGAGTTAAACACGTTAAAATACTACCGAACACATGGTGTTGCCCGTAGAATCAGACTTCAACAAAATAAAAAAAATACGCCCACAATGACACGAAAAAGTTTTGAAAATAAAATCAAAACAAAAGATACATATTATTGATTCCCTCCTCCCCTTATTTTTCTTCGCGATAATGACATTTTAACTGTAGAAAAACAATACAGAGTACGTTAATCCGAAACAATATTAAAACACTGCAACGTGAAAATGATTATTATACAGCAAACAAAATATAAAATCGAATCCGAAAATAATAATAGAAGTAATTCATTCAGTTGAAGGTCATGACGTATCCTGCGCTCTGCACCGTCAGCAAATCAAAATTTCCAGCAACGTTCCAAGTGCCGCGAGAGGAAACTGGGTAGAGGAAAATATCTTTCAACTGAATGAAAAAAAACCAGGGAAAAATTAATTTAAAAAAGGGGGAAAAGATATTTTAACCATTCTTGTTTTAAATCCGACAGTACCGTTGCAGTTATAAGCTGAAAAAAATTGAAAATAATAGTGTTATTAGAAAGTTGGATGCAGCAAATTTAAAAACAAAAATAAAATTTAGGTGGCAAAACTTACTATTTTTTAAAGATTTCTCAAAATTCCGCTAATTACGTTAGACGTTCAAAACAAACTTCATTAGAACGAAAATTGTTCGTTCTATCCGATGGTACATGGATTGTTTTTCAACGATCATTAGAAAAAATACTACGGCCGTAAACGTGCCAAAAATGACCCAAAACAACACAAAACATTAAATAAAACATTTTCTAGATTAAATTTTAAAATTCCGGCTTCGAGGTGCATTGAGTCAGCATTAAGACTACCTGTGTGCCAAATTTCAAGGCTGTAAGTGCGATAGATTCATCTGGACATCACACACACAAACATTGCCTTTTATAAGTGTAGATTGTTCAGATTTTTGTCGCATGAAATAATAAAATATAGATTTGAAACATCAAACCATACTCTCAAATATACTTTCTATAGCGTACCAAAAAATTACGTTTCAGCTTTATTTACGTAGAACATTCAGATTTTTACTATTCATATTAGCTATTATCCAGATTTTTACTATGCATATTAATTATTATTCATATTTCTCCTATTCATATTAACTATTATTCGGATTTTTGTCGCATAGAATAAGAGACCAGATTTGACTCGAGATCAAAGATAGAGCGTAGACTTATATTTTGTAACAGTAATTATTAGTTTATTAATATTATTATTGCTTTTTCAGGAAACTATTTTTATCAATTTTATTTCTAATTTATTTGCAATTTGACTACTTATTATTTAAGTGGAACGATCTTCTACCAAGAAAATAGTTTTCTGAGTGAATAATTGATTCCTTAAGAATCTTCGGCAATGTAATTGAGGTTTGACAACTAGCCTACTATTTGATTGGAAGTTATGTTTCTAAAACAGGGAGACTTTAGATTGATTTTCTCTAATTTACTGTAGATAAAAAAGTTATTTACTAAAAGTTTTCTTTTGTTTAACATTAAGCGTTAAAATCACAAATGAAAAAAACAACATATTTCAGTCCTGGTTGAAAACAATTCACAATAGTCGAGATATAACTTTCAAGCATTAAGTCACGTGATCTTTCATTGTTGTTGACAGAACGCTGCAGTCGAAATGGCGAAGTTTCCCTTCTTAACTGTTTATTATTTATAAAATTAAATAAAGGATAAATATGATTGATTAAAATGTATTTCAATGAAAAAGAACAAAACATTTTCGTGTTTATTATTAATAGTAGAGAATTAGTGAAAAGAATTCTTTTACGAAAAGAAACATCTTATACAGTTATTTATATGCTTTTCATAACAATGTATTTAAATAAATCGTTTCATAACTATTGCAAAAAGAAAAGAAAAAAATATGTAGAACATCGTTCACCCTTTCATTCATGGAATAATTAATCGCTATTTGTACTTATTTAGGGATGAATGACTATACAATGATCAATAGTGCTTTATAAACGGAGTGAGACATAGTTATGATTGTTTGAAATTTCTTTAATGTATTATTTAATTTCTGTTCACCAATAACATATTTTGATGTTCGAAACTGCATTAGTCATAGCAAATTTGTTCAAAATTAATCTTCAGGGAATAAGGAAAGCTAATTAGAACTTGTTAAGGTTAAATTGTGCATATTTTTAGTTGCTTTGGTCGGAATATTTAAGTCTAGTTTGTACAAAAAAAAATGTTTATTTGCTCAGACAAGGTAAAACTGATAAGGTCAATTTAGTATCTATGTTTTATTGTCAATTATTTATTCGTTTAATCTTAACATTTAAATACTACTATGTTTCAATTATTTAAGTTAAAATTTTAATACAACAAATCCTGTTCATTCCCAAGAAATGTGTATCAAAACCTGCTTATTTATTTAATTTAAATTTGATTTTAAAATTATCTTTATAAGAAGTATGCTTTGAAGAAATAAAAATCAAAAAAAATGTTCTTCCCTATTATTAAGATGACCGACTTTTTTACAATGAAAAAGAGGACACAAATAAATTGAAGGAAAAAATATCGTAAATAAAAGAAATATTTTATTCATTGCAACAGTAATGCAGAATATACTATAATGTGATAATAAAAACATGCAGAACACTTCTCGAGGAAGAACAGAAGTTAAAAAAAAGGACTGTCCTCCCTAAGGGAAGATTGTTGGTCACCTTACTATTATTGAACTGTTTATGATCGCATTTTACATAAACATGATCATAATAATTGTTACTCGTTTATTTTGATTTTTAGGCTTCGTCTATTAGCAAAAATGTTTAAGAATCCTACTTAGAAATTCTAAGGAGATCGGCAATGTTCTATTTAGAATTTGTAAATCGTAAACTGTCTTCAACCTAATCAGAATCACATAAACTATTCAAATATGTTATATAACCGTTGAAAGATGAAAAAAGAAAGATGAATAGATAAAAGTAGAAATAATAATCAAAATAGAACTAACTTTGCAGATACTCTATTAGCTACAAAGAATCTCTATGTAAAAGAAAAATAATTATTATTTACCAAGTTGGAAAAATAGTAAATATAATCTTAATCTATAAATAAAATGTAAATGGAAACAAGTTGTACCAGAAAGCTAGTTCTAATCACGATTTAAGAACAAGTTTATTCAAACAGTAGAACGAAACCAGACAAAAGTAAAAAGAAAAGCTTATTCTCAGGATAAAAGTTAAAACAAATTCTTAAAATGGTGAAGAAGGAATAGAATAAATAGTACATATTTTAGGTTAGGCCATGTTTTTGCCCCGTTTCCATTTTCTGTAGGTTACCAAAATCAAAATTCCTCAGCAGAACCTAAGCCACCCAACTGTCGTTGATGGAGGTTCGCCCAAAGCCTGTGATTTTCACTTCCCGTATGCTGACTGTAATGGTTGTTGAATTAAGACGGGTCAGTTGAAAGGTTCTAAATGTTCTTCGAGGCAGGTCCGATCACGATTTTGGTACCCGAAGATTGACCATCTTCGCTAACCCGCCTTTGGCAGTGTGTTCACGGCCTTGTTTACTCTGCCAACAGCTTAAAAATGCATTGGATTTCTGCGTTCCCCGCTCCTTTTTAAAAGTTTAAATAACTGGAGCAGTGTCAGTAATAGGGTTCATTATTCTTGGGTGCACCCAAATGCGCAACTTACTTCAATTCTTGTTTGAATCCTATATGCGAGAGCATGAGTGGTTTGGATTTGGAACGTAAATGTTCCCCGTTTCGTGTTGGTTTAGTTTTTTGAATGGGTTCTCCATCGCTCACAATTCCGATCACTGTCTTAAACAAGGTAGCAAATTTTATCAATTATTTTACAGACGTTATATGCTATCTATTTTAAACACTTGACTTAAAAACGGTATTATTCTTATTATTATTAATATTGATATTAACTTGGATAAATGAATACTTTAAAATTTTATAAAAAATAAATATTTTTGCTTGTCTCAGTTAAAGCAACTGTTTTAAATAGAGTTTATTGGCTTTAAAGTGCAATTGTACTTTTCATTAACCGATTTCTTCTTCAAGAGGATTTGCAGTGTTGCTTCATTGTATTGGATTTGTAATGTAAATGTTACTCGTTTCGTGATAGTTTAGTTTTTTTAATGAGTTCTCCATTGTACACAATTCCGATCACTGTCTTAAATAAGGTAGCAAATTTTATCAAATATTTAACAGTCATTTTATGCTATGTATTTTAAACACTTGACTTAAAAACGGTATTATTCTTCTTATTATTAATATTGATATTAACTTGGATAAATGCATACTTTAAAATTTTATAAAAATAAATACTTTTGTTGGATATTAGTATTTATCCCTTTATGGATATAATTATTTAACTATTCATATGTCGATAATTATTTAACTATTCATATGCCTGCAATTAGTTAAGTATTTATATGTCTGTAATTTTTAATTTTTTTATGCCTATAATCGTTTGTCTTTTATCTATAATTATATAAAGTGGTAAAATTCTTATTGATTTAGATCAAGACATGATTTAAAATTTTTAGAAAATTGTGAAGACTTATGTTGGTCTATACTTATAGTTGTGCCATAATTGCCAAACGTTGATACGGGACATTTAAGTGCTAAATAAATAAAAAATGAAAAAATTAAGTAGGTAATGGTTTATTTTACTGTGATAAAAATATCAGTAAGGTTTAAGAAATCTAATAAAATGAACACGTAAAATAATACTCATATTTTGAAGTTGATTTTACTTTCTTTATTACATCATTTTTTTCTTTCACATAATTATAAAATTGGGCGCAAATCATTTTAAAATTATGAAGACAAATCAAAATTGTTTCAGTTGTCACCACTGGCAATTTGTTTCTTTCGCCCGGTGTCTCACGCAGAGTTTAGGGGGAAAACGGGCAAAAGGGGGACAAATAGTAATACGGGTCTGAGTAGTGAAATATGGTGACAGTCCCGTATATGGCAACTCTACCGATACATACTACGAGTAATTATCCAATCATGTCTATATTTATTGAAAGTGGTAAGTGTCCTATAATTATTTAAAGTGGTAATTTTAAGTGGTAAATCTAAGTTAATAAAGTGGTATTTAAAGTGGTAATTTACATATGATTCAAATTTTTTTAAAAAAATTATGTTGAGTCTTATTAAGAGGCCGTATTTTTTTATGATAAAAACTTGATGGGCTTTTTTTTTAGTATTATTCAATCGATATATGTTATTCAATCGATATATGATTCAAAATTTAAAAAAAAATTAAGTTGAGTCTTATTAAGACCGTATTTTTTTGTATGATAAAAACTTGATGGGCTTTTTTTAGTATTATTTACCGCAATTATAACAGTGACTCTTTAATGAGAATATCATTCTTCATTTCTCAGAAATCATTCTTTTATCCAAACTCTAGCTTTTCACCCGGAATAGAATATTAATTAGTTTTAACTCCAAATCCTGAATCTTAAGCATGAAACGTAATTAACCTTTTTGGACTTTCAATTTTATCAGTTTGTGTTAGCAGTGTTTTCTTCCAGAATAAATAACTGGTTATTTACACTTTAATTTCATACTAAGTAACGAATTTTCAACCATGTTTTTTTATCTATGAGTTGTATGAAATGACACGAAACCATTATAGTAAAATTCATTAATTAAATTAGCTCTTAAAATAAAAACACGCATTGTTAATATAAAAACCTGATACCATTGTAGTGTTAATAAATACTTTTAACGAACAATGTTCTAAAATACTAGTTGACATCATTTTACTGTTTTAAGTTACTTAACCGTCTTTGGCACATCATTTTTCATCTTAAAAGTAACGCGTGTGAAATTAAAAGATCTTACATGATATAGATAAGAGCATTTTAACAATATCCATATCCGTTTTTAAATCTTTATCATCCGCATTTCGCATGCCCTACATGAAAAAGAATAGTTACAATGGATGTAATCTGGAATTAAGATCACCAGTCCCATTGTATTCTCTTTTCAGACAGGTAACAATTAATTGACCTTAAAATCATCTTCGCTGTAAATGAAAAAATCATCGCGTGCGTCGGCCTTATTCTCAATCTTATTTGTACTTGGCTAATTCAGGATCACGCATTTTGCCATGATATGCATGGCCGGTTAAAAGAAAAGATAAGAAAAAGGAGTTTTCTGAGATTTTCATCAGAAGCAATGAAAGAAAAGAAGGAAATCAATCAGGATGTTGATCGTGCAAGTGAGCTTAAAAGAAAACAAACGACAAGAAAGTTTTTGTGGTTTTGTGTTTACATTTTGTGTTTGATAAGACTTATGGACCAAAATCAACGCCGTGACTGAAGTTTACCTGAAAATGTTTCGATGAATGAATGGTTTCTGTCAGGTGTGAAGATATTATCGTTGCATTTTTTTAAATTTATGAAATTTTCTTCGTGAGAATTATTAAAAACAACAGGACTTTTTAGATTGCAATTGTTTTTTGAGTTTTAAGTAAAAGCTACATTTTACTGAAACTTCCAAATGATGTATTATCTCTTCGAATTTCTTTTCCTCGAATACACATATATATCATTACATCTATTTTTTGAAAAACAATTCACATTTTTTTTAAACAAATATTTTTATAGCTTTGAATTTTCATTAATAAAATACCAGACGTTTACTGTGGGTGTTAAAATAGATGCGTTCAGTACTAATGATATTATTTTAATTCATTCCTCTAATAATATTATTACGTACATTATTTACTAAATTTTGTATTTTTAAAGAACTTAAATTGGAATTAAAAACTGCAATAAAATGACGTATTCATAAGTTAAAATGAAAAGCTTGACGCATAGGAATAATTGAAATGACTTTTAATAAAGGTTTTAAAATTTTACAATTTCATTTGAATGGCAACACCGTGAAAATATTTAATTATAATATTCAGTATTAAAAAAGACAATAATGGTGGATGAAAATTTTGTTCTTGCAAGTAGTGCATATTCTATAATTATCGCCTTGTGTTAGAAAATTGTTTTTCATTCTGCTTAGAACAATTTCGCTTAGAATTCTCTAATGGAGATTCTTTTTGTTTTGCTGCATATAAACTGAATTGAATAAGTCGAGAAAACATCTATCTCGCCTCTGAATCACTGAAGTTAATGCTGACATAATGGATAGTTTTATTCCATTTCCAGGCTAAAGTAGTGTTGCCATTATTCAATAAATATGAATAATTGTTATCATGAAAAAAGTTCAATATTTAAATAACGATGTAATATAGAATTATAAAAAAAGACTGTAGTGTATGGTAAAGAAACGATATAATGCAAGATACAATACAGAGAAAGAAGAAAAGGGCAACAACAAAAGAAGGACGAATCTTGCGCACGAAAGGTGAAAACTGCTCTATAATTTAGCTGCAAAAACTTCAAAAGAATAGATCGAAACTGAGTCACGTTGTTAACTAAAAACTAACCGACCGTAAAACGAGCTACTTTATTTTCTGAGCACTGCAATTTTCTCTTCCATGCAGAGTCAGTATTCTAAGCAGTGAGTCGTATGTCATCACTTTTAGAATCTTGGTATGCTGATAATGCTAACGGCAATATTTGAACTTACTGAACGAAGCATTTAAAAACAAAGACAAATATTGAAGCTTAAAACGCTGCTGATCCAAATAATGAGCCAACTCAGCGGGTTGTTGGAAGAGCCCACGGTTACAGTTTCTTTCCAATGAAGATGACTTGAAGTTACTTTGTTTTTGAAACCGATGAACTTCGAACAAAATAGCGCGCGAATGAGAAGGAATTTTGTGAAATGTGTTTGCATGGCGTTTTGTTATGAATTATTTGAAGTTGGTGTTAAAAATAATGCATAATTAGGGAAAAAAGGAAAAAATGTTGATGTGTTTAATACAGTTTCTGGTGAATAATCGATTTTAGAGAGATAATAACAAATTTAATGTATTTTCTGAAAAGTTTTTATTAAATTTGTTATAGAAAAACTTGAACTTTTATTCACCTTGATAGAAAATGGACAAATGTCCAAATGTAGCGATTATGAAATTTTCTCGTGTTCTTTTACGAAAGTGACAGTAATGGTTAATGCTAAGGTTTTAGTAGATTCAGGTTTGGTCTAAGTGTGCAATTTTTTTCTTAATACAATATGATAATTAAAAATAAATAAATAAAATCACTAACTCAACGTTTACTCAAAACACAATACATTTAAATTGACCTTTTTTCTACAAAAGTATGAATTTATTTAGTTATTATAAAGCTCTGACAAATAAAACCGAAAATAATTATTCTAGTTAATCATATTATTTTGATAATAACAGTTCTGCGAAATGAACTATTAGAAATATCATATGGTAAGTTCAATAAAAGGACTTTGAGAAATTTTATTGCCTTATAAAATCATTTTACAAAGCTTTGAAATAGTGATTGAAGAGACGTTAACAGTAATGAAATATTTCATACATTTTGTCGTAATGAAAAATAATATTAAATATGAATTTTTAAGCTCTGAATTGCTTATGCATAACAATTTATAAGGTTGGACAAAATTTCTTGTTTTATTGTTCATTATTTATAAAATTAATTTACCAGGATTTCGCTACTAAAGGTTAATTTTTAAAAACAAAATATATTATCGGTGATTAAATTCATTAAGAAAGGTTTGAAAAAAATTAAAAGTCATCAATTAAAGCAATTGTTTTAACTAGAGTTTATTGGCTTTAAAGTGTAATTGTACTTTTCATTAACTGATTTCTTCTGCAAGTGAATTTGCAGTGTTGCTTCATTGTAAATGTTCTTATTGAAAGCATTAAGAAAAGTCACTTTTTAAATGCTTTCAATAAGAATATAGAATCAACAAATATTAATTTTTTAAAAATGCAATGGAATTGCATTTTTAATAAATTTTCATTAAATGAAATTGAATTCAGAATTTTCTATCGATCCATGCCACCGGTATTGCATCGAAAGTCCAAACTAACTAATGTTAACTACATAATGCACCATAATATATTCTACCCAAAAAAATACGAATACAGTTTACAGCCAATACACTTTATCAAATTCAAAACAAGGTATCATATTTTATTATACATTTAATAAAGTTTTAAACATAGCTTTTTTATACAACTTGATTACCGTATTATTAACCTTTTGTTTCTATTAAATGTTTACTTTGAAGAATGGTATTGATTCAATATTTCGATTGCTTTACCAGTATACATTTTCACTCCTCATTAATGATGTCCTTTATTCAGCTGTCCAATTGTCTGGACTCTTTCTAGACTAAAATGATAAACATGATCTGTTTTATTGATTTAGAAATTTTAAATAGTTTCCCTAGATCTTATCTAATTATCATTTACTTGCAGAGGCAATTCGGTCGGCTCTCTATAAATGTACAACAAAAAAAAACTTTCTATAATTTAAGTATCTTAAAATAGTTCTAAACGTTTACAAAGCAGAAGATTTGATGTTATGGGAAATTAATCGAGCCAGGGATATATTTGTTGAGTTCAAACAAATAATAATTCAGCCATGAAATTTTTTAAAAAAGATCCAGCATATTTTAGAAATGTTTGTATTTTTAAATAACGGAATAAAAAGTAGTCTAGTTACAATAAGTGTTTCAATTACTTAAGATGCTAAGCATATTGCTGAAAATGAACTGAGAAATAATATTTTATCAATTAAAAGTGGCTTGCTCGCTGGAAAATAATAATGTTCATACATTACTTTAAAGAATGTACTTTTCAGAATGGAAACAAAAATTAAAATATTTTAGCAAGGAAAATGCTTACGCATTAAAAGTGCAATATTCGATGTAAAAAATGTTTAATATTAGATAAAGGCCTTTATTTCTTAAAATTGATTAACATCGAATTCTTTTTTTAACAACAGCAGCAAAAAGTGTCGCAGACTTAAAAGAAATCCAACAAAAAATTATTAAATCTCAATATTTGTATGCAAATTTCTAAATCAGTCGTTGCTATAGATTGCATAACTGAGTGTTTATTATGTTATAAATTCGAATTTTTCCAAAATAGAATTCAGTTGAGTTTTTGTATATGTTATGTTAGCTTATGTATTTGGCCTAGAACAAATTATTCCATTAGGGTACAGATTCTTAAAAGAAGAGTTTAAAAAGATATTTACTGCTTCGACTGAGATTTTATATCGACAATATAAAATTATCTTAACGAAGATATATCCCTAACCATATGTTATCCTTATAAGATATCAGTTTATATTGGCGTTTTATAGGGAAAAAAGTTAAATAAGCAAATTACACATTCCAGAGCTAAAAATACTTACTTGCTTTGAACTTCTAGTTGATAAACAAAAACATTTTAGAGCTAAAAAACTTCTTCACTTTGAACCGTTAGTTACGTAAACAAAATAAACATTTTAGAGCTAAAATTTTTTTTTTGCTTTGAATTTTTATCTTATAACTTCCATTAATAGATGAAAGTCCTAATGGCAAGACACTCCGGATCTGCAAAAGAACCTACGCAGGTGTTAAATTGAAACAAAACTCCCACAAGTAAACATTTAAGAGTAATTCGTCGTGGCACAGTTTCGAGCAACATAGCTTCATATTTGCATGCGTGCATATGTTTGACAACAATGTAAAATTATTTTAACGATTGTAATTATTCCCTAACGATATTTTGTCCTTATAAGATTTCGGAGATCATATTGACGTCTTATCGAAACATAGTTGAAATAAGCAAATTATTGAATACAGAGCTAAAAATAATTCTTTGCTTTGAACTTCAAGTTAATAAACAAAAGCATTTTAGAGCTAAAAATACTTCGTTGCTTTGAACTATTAGTTGCGTAAACAAAATAAACATTTTAGTTATGAACTCAGTTTGTTGCTTCGAATCTTTGTCTTACAATTCAATTGCTGGATAAAAGTAAGACACTTCTAAACTGCAGCAGAACCTAAGCAGGTATTAAACCGAAACAAAACTTGCACAAAGTAAACATTTCGGAGGAGCTCGCCGTGGCACAGTTTCGCGCAACACCGTTTCATATTCGTTGACATCCACCATTTCCGTAAACCGATACGGGCGTCATCTGAGCAGGTAATCCTTCTTCTAATGAGGCAGAATAGTAGGTCAGTGCTTCCCGCATTTCCTGATACCTTATTACTCCAGAAATTATTCTTCAATATTTCGCGGGAATTAGTTCGGGAAAAATGCGACGCTCCATAAAATGGGTTATTGATGAGTTTCGATACCATCTTCAAGAAGAAAAGATCCTTCGCAACTTGATGGAACTCGATCGAAGCAATATGCATATTTTTAATTAAGTTGGATGTCATTAATTCCAAAGAATCAAAAAAGGGCTGTACCGTAAAATAAGAGATTTTCTCGTGATTCAGGAGAAATGGTGATATTATTGGTAATCAAATTGATATTAAAGGCGTTGCCTGATCGACAGCCGTTAAAGGATTTTTTGTTTCTTTTTGGTTAAAAAGCAATGTGTAAAATTGTTAGAATCAGCGGTATTGTTCTATTGAAATTTAAACTTAATTGTTCTTTATATGATGAGTGTTTTTTGTGATTTAAAAAGAAAACGTGTTTTTAAAACTACATTTTAAAGCCAAGGCAAGTATACTGAATAGTTATTTATCCATATAAGATTGATAGATTAAAGTTGGAGAACATGGAATGCTTTGTTTTACTTTTTTTAGATATTTAGGAAGTATTATTCTAAATAAAATAATTATAAGCAGTGAAACGTGCGAAGTTCGAGTGATAATCGTATATTTTAAGCATCATTTGTGATTTAAATTTTTTTGGGTTTTTTTAATGTTTCTGTATTACTCAAGAAAATTGAAGCAAAATTTTTGTATTCATATTTTCTGAATTTTATCTTTAAGATGAAGAGATTAACTGAACTTCTTTCCCTTCATCACAATTGTATAATATATTAGATCACAGCATTTCAACCAATGAGCTGTATTTTTACTGCTTTCAATACAAGTGAATCTACTTCTTCGTAGGTTTTGAATTCTTTACAAAAAAAATCTATCCATACTGTATGCATTCGCTTATTATATGCTAAGTTAATGCTAATTTGAAAAAAGTTTATTTAATTCTGTAATAAAATGATATTTTACTGTTATAATATCTAAAAGACAACGCTCAGAGAAATTAATTTTTTTCGGGAGCTGATACATATTTATTGTTATCATACCTACAAAATAACGGGCAGAGAATGCAGAGCTTTTAAAGTTTCGCTTGATCGCAAGGATCTTGCGTTTCTTCATTATAGTTAAATTAAATTTAAATAAAAACTTCAATAGTAACTTGCTTTTGATGGAAAAATTAATTAAGTACCATGAAAACATTTCTTACATAAGGATCTTGGGGATAAACAAAAAGGAGCTGCATACTCTTATGTCGATATAAAGATTTGTTTGGAAATTTTTTTAAAATAGTCTAGGGTTTGAGTTCGATTGAGGGGTTTTGGGGATTTTCAGCAACAAGGGCTATTATCCCCTATTCATTCCAAAGTTCTTTTCAATTCGTAATCAAAAAAGAGATGAAAATTGCCATCAAAAGACGGGCTAAATTATTGCGGATCTGATTCGGTCAAAAGAAAAAAAAATTGCACCCTCCTAGAAAGGCCTCCATATTCTTTTTCAAAATTTGTCTAATTCGAGTGAATGAAAAAATATCCATGCCGCGATATCAAATGACTTAGGGAGTGTAGTTGCAAGAAGGTATTAGGACCAAAGGTGCTAATTATAATTCTCAAAAATTATTTGATACTGATCCTAAAATCTTCCTAAGAACTTCATTAAGCATCAATAAAACGTTTGTACAAGTGCTCCTAAATCCACTCATGCAAAGTTCAAAGATCACAGAGCTTTATAATAACATAATGAGCCTCCACCGACAAAATCCTTCATTCATATCACCGAAGCACGTTCGCAACTCTTCCAAAATCTAATTCAAGATCAAAACCTCACGTCGTGATCAGATCAGTTGCGATTAGTTTTTAAAACCTTTTCTATTTCAACCAAGCCGAACGCTTCGCCAGGATTAGAAACACGGTGAAAGAAAGATTACCAAAAGGATTGAGGTCCCGCCAACAGGCGCGTGATAAGATTCAAAACCTTTTAAGAAGATACTTTTACAAATTAAAATACAGCGCCAATTGAGCATGACGCAGAAAATGAGAGCCTCTAGGCTGTAGGTGAGTAGAGGCTAATTGTGGGTCAGTAGGCTAAGAAAGGATTCCTTGGTTAGGCTATTTTTTGATCCATGCCGAAGTAGACGGATCTTTGGTGCATCCTTGAAGAGGAAAAAAATGCAAGGCCGTTCCTCATCAAGTTCTAGGTTGGGCGTGGATCGCCTTATTTTTGCTGATATCACGTTTTTTTCTTTAACATTTTGATTGGAATATGTTGTGTTAGGAAAGATCGAGTTGGGGTTTTCAAAGGTGAAATTGCGTCGGTTTGTTCCTGTGGGTTTTAATTCGTCATTTTCGTTTGTTATTAGATTTCGCTATGAATAGTGCAATTATGCAGGAATAGTTATTTTGATATCTGTGCTTTGTTAACTCGTAGTGACCTGGTGGTCTGGTTTTGATTTGATTTTTTTTTATTTATACTGATAAACTAAGGGATCTGTTTCTTTATTTTTAAGTTCTTGTTTAGAAAGGATTTATTCTACTTACTTTGTTCTTATTTTCGAACTTAAAAAATAAATTAATATTTTTGGAATTCTTTAATTTGATGCAGGCTCGTCAAAGAAAAAATTGTACTGTTATTTGGGTGCTATTATGCATTAAGGAATATTTTCGACACATTTTAAGATATATCTATTTTTGCAAAACATGCCTCGCAAAATAATTCTATTGCTGTATTTTTTTAAAATGAATTGCTACATTATAAGCTGTCTGTTGTGGATTATATTTGGTCCAGTTTTGTACGATATCTTAGATAAAGTTTTCAGTAGTAGTCCATGTAATCGTATTTAGTTCCCGGTTGCATAACAATGCTCATTTATAGAATAGAAAACTTTTTGAGATAAATCTTATGCTTATAATATTGTTTTAAATATAGCATTCACTTAACTCACTCATTTTGAAATTTAATATTTACATAATAGTACATTTTCATAAAAAATTATTGCATTTAAGAAATCAGTGAGAGAAAGACAGAAACGGATGTCAGGGAAAAAAAATGGAACTTTTGTGACTTGACATTCTACATTTTGAACATACACTTGCATAATGTCATGATACGGCGCTAAATAGAATGGTTGATGCATCAAATGCCGTATCATCATTAAAAGTTTATCTCAAAGTACTCTACACCTTACCAATCAGTAGGTATAGTGAGCAGACAGTTTAATTATATATATATATATTTTAAGTTATTAACTAATAAATTATTTTTTTCATTTTATGACTTCTTTGCAGGTTCATTAATATTTGTGACAAAAATTGATGATAAAATACTAAACGTTATATCGTTATGCCTAACTTATATATAACATTATTATATAATTTTATTATTACTATTTGCAGTTTTCAAAGCATTGAAACAGACTGATTTCTACAAACTCAAGTTTAATTATAAAATATTAATTTGAAAGACAGTGATGATTAAATAAAAAAAGACTATGCAGTTATTCAAAGTGTTTTACAATTTTTTAGAAGGAAAATCGATTTGATATAGACATGCATAATGATATTACGCTCAAGTTACTTATAAAACACAATTTCAAAAATTAAATTTATATTCGTTTAAAGGGAAAATACTTGAATAAAGCATGATCTTCGAAGATTCGGAACAGCAACTTTGAATTCTTATATTTTTCAATCACATAATTAAATATGAACTATTTAATAAGAATTTGTATCTGCATCTCCTGCATTTTTAACTGAAATATTCATTTCTTTTCTAGGTATGGACGAAAGAAATTGACAGTGCGCAAGACTTACAACAGGAGGAATCAGTAAACCTTCCAGCTGAACACAGAGGGGACTATGGGGCCGGAGACTTCGGTAATGGCATTGTACCCCACGGAGGACACGACCCATGGCCCGGCGGCAGGCCAGACATGGCTCAAATCAAAGCACTCAACGTCAAATGCGAGAAGAATCACATGAAAGTGTACATCGAATTCGACAGGCCATTCTACGGCATGATCTTCAGTAAGGGACACTACAGCGATTCCAAGTGTGTCCATCTTCCTCCAGGCACCGGTCATCTTGAAGCAAAGTTTGACATCTTCCTTGGTGGATGTGGGATGACGAGCAGTCAAGGCAGTGGATACACTCAACCAGACCAAAGTACAGGATTGTTCATTGAAAACACAATTATAGTTCAGTATGATCCACAAGTGCAGGAAATTTGGGATCAAGCTAGAAGATTACGATGCACATGGTACGATTACTATGAAAAGGCTGTAACTTTTCGACCTTTCCAAGTCGACATGCTGGATGCCGTGACGGCCAATTTTTTGGGAGACAACATTCAATGCTGGATGCAAATTCAAGTCGGCAAAGGTCCTTGGGCAAGCGAAGTGGCCGGAATTGTCAAGATCGGTCAGACAATGACCATGGTTCTTGCCATCAAGGATGAAGAAAACAAATTCGACATGCTTGTAAGAAATTGCATTGCTCATGACGGCCACCACCAGCCCATTCAACTTGTGGATGAATACGGATGTGTAGTCAGGCCGAAGATCATGAGTCCATTCCAGAAAGTAAAGAATTTCGGAGCGTCTGCATCTGTTGTGTCTTATGCTTACTTCCAAGCTTTCAAATTCCCCGACTCCATGAACGTACACTTCCAGTGCGTGATCCAGGTCTGCCGGTACGAATGTCCTGTGCCCCAATGCGCTGGTGATCTTGGAGGAGGATACTTGCCAGCACCAAGAGATCCATCCTACACTGAGAATAAGCTTACATCTTACGCAGGTCCAGAAGGCCATCCCGATGCAAATCCTCACCAAGCTCTTTTGGCTGGTTCTGATCATGAGGCTCCTATTGACCATACCGACCACGTTCACATTGCAGACAAGGAATACGGGCCAGTGTTCTTCAATCGCCAAGGTGACCAGCTGCCAACTAAGGGAAATAATGTCAAGATTGGCAGTGGATATGGCGTTTCTGGTATTGGAGGCAAGCCGCGATCCATCCAAGACCACAACAGGAAGAAACGTCAGGCTAAAGACCAAATGACCGATATCTCAACACAGAAGGTGATTCAGGTTGTAGCACCTGGAGATGTTGCCTTCAGCTTGCCTAGCGATGAAAAAGAAACTGTCGTCTATTCTAGCAGAACGGAAGGCGATGGTATCTGCATGTCTGTGCCTAGTTTTGCTGTTGGTTTAGTCTTCCTGCTGCTCCTGCTCGCTATCTCGTCTCTTGTAGCAGGATTTTTGTTCATGAGAGTCAAACACCTTACGATGAAAGAAGACAACTCGATTTCTTACGACAATACAGAGTTTATGAAAGTGGCCGTTCCCATGGCTCACTAACAAGCAAATGTCTTTGCTTTGTCTCTAGACATTAAACAGTCATTAAAGAGATTGTCTTAACTAATCCTGCTTCTAGGTGCTATACTACCTCGTGTCCCGTTTGCTACTACAACTGAGTAGTAGCGGATAAAGCAGGGGTGCTTTAATAAGTGGCCTTCAAGTTTCAGCGCTGGTCTCAGTGAGACGATTTTTCAAGTCGCGCTCAAACATCCGACTTTTAATCTCTGAAGAAACTCTTTAGCACACATCATAATTCCAGTTATTTTACCAGTTTTACAAGATATTTATTGTTATTTATTAGCGTGGTGAAATGGACTGGAATATGGCCTACTCAACTAAAGTATACTCATTGTGTGAATGTGTATAACTCGCTTATCAGAATATTTATCTTCTAATGGAGATATATGAACTTTTGTAAATATTATTTCAAGTAGTATAATTCCGTTTTAATTAATTACCTTTGCCTTCTCAGCAGGCAAAAATACCACAGGAGCTTTAGTGAAATCAATGGTAACTTTTGTGTAATAATCTAGTTAAATATCGTAGTATGTTTTTAAAAAAATATTTTTGGCCTTCTTAAATTGAGCTGAAATGTATCAAAGTTGTAACACAAGTATATTTATGCTACTTATATATATAGGAGTTATTTATTTGGATATTTGCTTAAACCTGTAGCCATTGATTATTATTCTCAATATTTTTATGCAATCAGAGATTTTGTAAATACACTTTTAAGAGTTTATGATTTTAGACTTATTATGTTCTTCTTGCCATTTTTGTTTAGTACAGGGGCTTAGAAAATGGGGTATTTTTTGAAATCTATGCACGGCTGTCGATTCTTCACGGGGATCTCTTGGGTTTATTTGGGGTTTAAAAAGGGCTTTTCAGCTTCAGATAATTTCGAATTGATTCAGATATTTCGTATTGATTGCTTTCATAATATAGACACAAATGAATGTGTAAATTTTCAGCATCATGAAATGTATCTTTTGTATATTTCAATGATTTAAAGTTAACAATGATATTCGTAATGATTGCATACAGCTGCCAAATATTACGTTCTAAGAAGTCTGTAAAAAAATTTCGTCTCTGGGTATTTTGAGGCTATTCTGTTGACTGTAATTACAGGTACAGCACTTTACTCAAACCTGTTGATTCTTTAAATGCTTAAAAAAAAGGGTGAAGTATTGTTTGTTTTTATGGTAAATTTTATGATATCCCTTAAAAAATATAATTCTGTGTTTGACGTTCGAATTTCTAAAACCACTGTGTGTTTTTTATTTATTTCCTTCTTGGCATTATCTATATCTTTTTTTCATATATTTTCTGCATATCTTACCTGCTGGGGTTTATAAAAAATTGTCCTTATTCTTTTACAAAGAATAAATCTCTATTCTTCAGTTAATTTAGTTCTGGAAACTATTTGTATTGCATGTCTCATATATCACTCCTGTCAGACTTCAAATCCCTCTTTAAAAAAGAGGAATTCCTTGTACATATTGTATGTTTCAATCAAATTGTTGTGAAGATTTTATTAAAAGAAATTTTAAATTATTAGTTTCATATGTGATTTATTGTGACAAATTTACACAACATTTACAAATTACGTAACATATTACAAAAAGTTGATATTAGCTGTTTCATTAATACACTCTTATTATTTTACTAAATTATACTTTGGAAAATATTTTGAAATGTAAGTATTGAAGTAACTTAACAATTTTTTGATATTCTTATCATTGCTCTAAAATAGAAAAACTTTCATGATAAAAGTTTACAAATTTAATTTATTGTATATATTTTAATCAGACAAGTAAACAAGTGGAAAATAATAGACTTATCAAGTTTAATTGCTCATTTATGTGATTTAACAGTTTTGTAGCTGCCATACTAAGATATTATATAGAATAAACCTGTGAGTTTTAAACAATTTATTTTATAACAAAACCAAAAGGAAAGTCTTTATAATAACTTTAGTTTGACGATTAAGCTTCCTATAAAGTACTTTCAGCATTTAACGTCACAATTAACAATTAATTTGAATGCCAATTAATTAATTAATTAATTTGAATGCCACTGAGCTCGAAAAAATTCGATCAGAAACTGGTTAAAAGGAACGACTGGCGGCTACAAAAAATTCAAATAAGGTAAAAAAAAGTAAGGTTTAAGGGACCAAATTAATTATTAGCAAGAATCTCTAATTTTTCACCTGGATAACAAATAAAAATACCCTTTGCCACTATGGTTATACCAATAAAATCTCTAATTTATTACTTACTTCTTGAAAGGAATTGGTAATAAGCCGCTGATCCTATTTTCTACACTCGATGGGTTTTAGCATTCAAACAGTGTGTATGGAAGCTCTAAGGCAACACTTAGCACACAAGAAGTTGGTTTCCGAGAAATACAATTTTCCGTCTCTAAATTAATTTATTCGTCGTTTCCAGTACGATGGTACTTCAACGAATTAGCATAAATGAAATACTTTTATTAAGATAAAAAAAAACCTAATCTGATGAGATATTTTTAAAACAAAGATTCAATATCAAGCTAAAGCATTGCAATATTATTATTGCCTATTCAAGTAAAAATTAATAACCATCAAGCCAACATTAGAAGAAACATTAATCAACTATTGGTTTGCCAGTCTCGGGAAAATACGGAGGAGTATTCTATCATAATTAACAAGTGCGGGCTTTATCAC
>BGPR01003489.1:0-32244 GCA_013235015.1 Araneus ventricosus
ATTTGTTGATCATTGCAGTCAATCTTATTAGTTCAAAGGAAATTCCGTCATCTCAATACGTGCTATTTAATTGTATCTTTATTCTTTATTTCCTGGCATACGAAATTTACAATGAGAAATTATCGCAATCTTCAAAAATTTCGACCACGAGATTTTGATAAATCTTTACATTTTACACCTGCATGAGTTCGAAAAACTATTTTTATACTTAAAGTTATCCGTCTCTAAACCCGCTCGATCTAGATGGATAAAATTTTGTACCCGCTCATTAAAACCAAGTAAGTTGTAAATTGTATTAAATTTTGGAGGAAATCTATCTGTCCAGCCGTGTGCGTGTGAATGTAGTTGCTCAAAAATGCAAATATTTAATACGACCTCCAAATTTTAGATCTGGACCCAATCGGTCAATGATATGAGGTCTAGTGCCGGATTAAGCCTTGCGGGGGCCCATAGACAATATTAGTTTCGTGGCCCCCTTTACCCACCCCAACTTCCAGAACCAGATATTTTTTATTGATTTTAATTTAATCTCTATACATGCAGGTTTCTAAGTAACACATATTATGATAAACTGAAATTACAAATATTTAAACTACGGATCACCATAAAAAATTGGTTTTATTGTAAAAACATTAAATTTGCAAGTAATTTTAAACGAAAATTCAAATTTAAAAAACTGGACCACATTGATCTGTAAGAAAATTTGAAAACATGAAAAAAATTCGAAGAATGATGCTCCGAAATTTAAGAAAAACTTAAATTGCATATGGTTAAGTACAAGGGTCTTGTAAAGCAAACGTAAGTCCAAAATTAGAATACCCTGAAAATACCACAAAAAATTTCTCGGGTCACCCAAAAGTTGTGGGGACCATAGGCAGTTGTGTACTTTGCCTATTTAGTTATCCGGCCCCTGGTCATTTTGAACCACGGTCAGATGACGAGGACGACACTTGAGCTGACACCCCCTTTCCAAACTTCCACGCCATATCAATGAGGTCTAAAATTCATACTCGTTCCTCTTCACTACACAACGGAGTTAAACACAAAACGCGCCATATTGTATACGAAGACATCGAGAGGCCTCGATGACCTGGTGGTAAGGTGTCGGCTTCGAAGCCGGAAGGCTCCAGGTTCAAAACTCGATTCCACTGAAGATCCGCTGTGTATGGGGCCTGTTGCACGTTAAATCATATGTAAGGGACCAAACATACTCCTTTTGGTGAACTCCGGAAGTTTGGAGAGGGGGTTGCCAGCTCAGGTGTCGTCCTCGTCATCTGACCGTGGTTCAAAATGACCAGGTTCGTTCCAAAATGGCCCTCATGTTGCTTCAAAACGGGACGTTCCTAGGGCTAAACTAAACTAAATACGAAGAAGTCGTGGGGAGAAGAGTCCCTCTATTTCCCGTGTGAGTTTTGTAAATTGATTATTCAAAGAAAGGCGAATTACGAATATTAATCTCTGGCATTAAAGTGAAATATTTTGGGCTAATACAGGATGTAAGGTGCTATATATGGTTAAGTTTTGAATATGTACATTTCATTCCTTGTGCATTTTTCTTGTAGTTCTCCTCGTTCTGAACTAACGAAGCGTTACTAATGAATGCTTGAGGCATTCACTTTTGTAATAAGTGATAGATATCTGTAGTAATCAAGGACCAAGAAAATCTCAGCTCATAAAATCGCATTGCAAGTAATAGGTAATTTGTAGTAAGTAAGAGATAGCTGTTGCATTCAAGGAACAAGAAAATCTCAGTTTGCAAAATCGCTTTGTAAGGAAACATTCGCTTGCACAGAACGCACCTTTTCCCTCTGATTTTAATTACTCGCATATAGTTAAATAGAAACAGATTAATGAAATGTTGAATTAAGAAATAAAACCAAAAGAGATCGATTAATTATTCATACGCAATATGCTAATATTACAGAAGGAAATTGAAACAGAATAATTTAGTGAAGAATGAAGAATTGATAAACTTGTTTACTGTATGACTCGATGTTCAGAAAAGAATAAACAGTAAATTTAAGAATGGAGAAACACCCACAAAATCTATTCATTTTACAATTAAAGAGTTAAATATAACATTTTATATTTTAAATCGGATGCATTTAAAATTATATTATTATTTTCAAAATTATTTATATTTAACGAAAATTGATCTTTTTCTGGAAGCCATATTCTTATCTTGAAACTACATGAATATAAGAACTATAGAAATTATAATTAGCTAGTGGTTGTAAAAGAATGATTAAAATTCCGTGTACAAAACTTGAATAGAAACAAATATAACGAAAAACAAACCATATGTGCATGAGATTATATGGCAGGAAACGCCTTTGAAACTTACGGAATACTATGAGAAATGATGAAAAATAAATACACTTCTTTATATTTTTTTATATGGTATGGTTTGTTCTTATTATGCGCGGTCGTGATGCTGTTTCTGGAATGGGATCGAAGGTGTCTGTCTGTCTGTAAAAAATATATTTATGTATGGAAAATTGTCTAGTAAATAAGTGCGTTAAGATATTTATCTCTTCTAATAATAAAGGAGAATATGTGTGTGTGTGCGTGCGTGTGTCTGTCTGTGTGTGTGTCTGTGTGTGTGTCTGTGTGCGTGTGTCTGTGTGAGTGTGTGTGTGTGTGTGTGTATGTGTGCGTGTGTCTGTGTGCTTGTGTCTATGTGCGTGTGTCTGCGTGCGTGTGTCTGTGCTCGTGTGTCTGGGCATGAGTCTGTCTCTATGTGTCTGTCTCTATGTGTGTGTCTCTGTGTGTGTTGTCCCATATCCAATCAACAGGTTTGGTTGCTGTAATAACTTCAGGTACGGGGCCTGGGGCGGCGTTCTGTCTGTGTGCTGGCGCTCTGCAGGGCAGACCGCTGGACCTAGAGCTACGAAATTTGGCACAAACATACTTTGGAGAGTGGAAATGTGAACCTCGGAGCCCTTTTTCTGAAATTTTAATTAAAACTTTAATTAATTAAAAATTAAGCAAAATTTTGACATTTTTACTTAATAACTTCCGAAAATATTACAGCACAAAAAATTATTTTTTCGCTATCTGAATGAGCAAAAAATTACCTTTTCAATGATATGAATTAAGTTGCTGTACAATTTTGTCTCTAATTTTAATGAATTTTTAAATATATTTTTATGCATAATTTACAGCAATACTTTTCATTGTTACAATGAAATTCAAACCGTTTTCATTGTTTAAACAAATATTTATTTGCGTATTTCTCTTCTATTGTTGAAAACGAAGGCAATAATTAATTTTCTTTTTTTTTTATTTCACCAGTTTTTCTGGAAATTTGTAAACAACGTTCTCTAAGATAGTAAATATATTTATAAATGTACCCTACAGTTGAATGAATATGGGTCTGTTATGTTTTAATTATTTTTATCAGTACATGTGCCTCGACAAGTTAATATTAAAATGAAATGCGTGTTTTGCACTAGGAATAGAAAAGTGAAATTGTCACCCGCAACTTACAATTATATGCTACATGACACGGACAGTTTCCTGACTCCAATAGGGACCTTCATGTAGACAATAAACAGAACATGTGCAAAGCTACTAAAAGAAACGGGTTAAACATCGATCACAATTTGAATTTTAAAATTACTTTGTTAAGGAAACCATGAATTTAAAATTAGGCATAAGGGATTCAATTGAAATTGTATTCCCAGAGAACAAGCTGGTCGCTGAAGGCGGCTAGTTTGAAATAAATGAAAAATATTATGATATATGCATCAGACTGAAGAATTTGATATTTAGCAAATTGCTCATCTGATGAAGGTTTCAGATAAATTTCCAGACTTGCTTCCTTGGATCAAGCAAATTCAAAAGTTCAAACGTATTTTTGATACTGAAAACAACGCATAATTAGAAAGACATGTAATGTCAAAACTCATTTCGATGGTTTGATGGTCATCACTTCATCAGAGATTTCACATTATGGCGTCAGCGACACTTGCTTTTATTTCTAAAAATATAAATTTAAAAATTCAAAAATTTGGTTTCAGCTGAAAGGAATCACTCAATTTTCTTTTGCTAATGAAAGAAAATAAAATTTTATGTTTGAAATAGAATTATTTTGTATGAATTAAAAGTTTTGAGGGGGAAACAGAAGGCCTCGCTCTTTTAAATCTTGTCAATGACTTTTAATATAATCAGATAGTAATGCGACATACAATAAAAAACTTTCTAACTAAAGTAAGTTTCCACAATCAATCGTGTTGGGTCATAATAACCTGAATGTTCAATATTATTTTTGTATTTCTGTTCGTCAAAGCACAATGAAAAAAAATATGTCCATTGGATTTCCAATAACTCGGCAAACGGCCATTAACGGGAGCAAAAAGGTGATAGTGCTATAACTAATTTTGCGAATTTGTTTTGCTCACATTTCATAAAGCGTGCAGAAAACATGATCGATAACGTTTTCCTGAATGTAATTCAAGCAAAATAAAAATATCCTTTAAATTCAATCGTCGAAACTATTTATATAGGACGTTTTAAATAAGAACGGCTCATCAAAAAACTACTGACCAAACCACCCGTTTTCTTGAGCAGAAACGAGGTTGTTTTGACGTTCTCGAAAGCTCTCAGGAAGACCGATGATATTTCCATTGTTCTATCAACACTGCATAGAAGCACGCAAATAGAATACTCTCAGTGGAAAGCTAGGTCGATACTATTGAATGTTTTGTTTTATAATAAAGCTCTGTGATGTTTTAAAACATTTTTCTTTTTCTGCTAGTAACACTGCACAAATAAATTTAATTAAGTAAATTTAAATAAACTGCACAAATAAATTTAATAATTGGACGCAGTTGTAAAACAATGGGGAAAGAACTCTAAAGCACACATTTTCGGATAAATGATAATAAGTGAAATTTAGGATAAAAATAAGTGATAATAATAATTAATAATAAGTAATAATTAATAAATAATAATAAGTATATAATATATAAAAGTATATATATATAATAAGTATATAATAATATAATAGCAATTTATATAATAATAAGTATATAATAATGTAATAACAACATATGTAATAAGAAGTATATAATAATATATATAATAAGAAGTATATAATACTATAATAATAATAATAAGTAATATAAATAATAATAATAAGTGATAATAAATAATAAGATAATATAGAAGTAAATTTTAGGATAAATGATAATAAGTGAAACATAATAGGTAAAATTCTAATGCTATTGCTTTCCAAAATTAATTCTTGCGTTACAAGCAGTCTTTTGAGGAATGGATTGTAATTGGTTGAATTTTTTCAAGCAAATTATACATCCTTACAATAGAGGACACGAAATCAATCAAATTGTAGTTAGTTCCCGATTGCATAACGACAACCAGTTCTAAATCTGTTTTGATTTCAAATATAATCAATGCAAAACTTTTAACAAACTAAAAAAAAAATAGAATTACTAAGGTAATAAGAATAAAGAGATTCTAGGAAAGCATACACAAGGAAATGAAAGGAATCGAAGAATTCAGATAGATGTCAAAGAATGATAAATAGGATGGGGACTGTTTTATAAATAAAGAGCTTTTCACACTGCAGCTGGTTGTTTATCTCCCGGATGTTTTTTTTTAAATGGTGGAAACATAAATTTTCAAACGTTCGAAAGAAGAGGTTTTCTTTATATTTTGAAAGTAAAATCGTTTTTAAAAATTACATCCTGTTCGCATATTTTTAGAAATAGAAGAATTATTTTTGTCACACATTTTCATAGTGAATACTTGAAATGAGGAATCGCATGGAAAAATATTCTGTCATTTAAAAAAACAAGCGAGAAAGAATGAGGAATTATTGAAAATGCTCTTAGAAGAAAAATTAAACGAATCTTCTAATAAATTAGCATACCGATTCAGGCTAAACAAATATAATGATGTTTTAATACTGTCTCTGCTTTGTCATTTACTAGCAAACGATTTTTGTGAAATAGCAATTAACAAATATATACGACGAAATTAAAAAAGAATGTTCTACTAATAAACTTTATTCTTTCTTAACTAAACATTTAGTAATTAGGAACAAAATTTTGATACGAATACTAATTTAATTGTTAGGGAGGTAAGTATTTGAAAATTTTTAATTGTTAGAGGAAAATTTTAAAAAAGTGAGTGGGAAATTTTTTAATTGTTAGGGAGGTAAGTAGTAGAAAATTTTTTAACTATCCTCGAAGAACATCGAATAAATTTTTGAATACAGTCGGGCCTCTATTTAACGAAGTCGCTAAATCCCGAAAAAAAGTTCGTTATATGGAAAATTCGCTAAATAAAGATTCACCCATTAAAATACTTTAAACTACACAAAACAGATTTTAAATTCATAAATACTAAATATTATTAACGAAAGTAATTAATCACACCTTTATTTTGTAAATTAATATCTATTTGTTTTATATATCTTACCCATCAAAAAGAAATCTGCGAGGAAAACAAGAATAAAACAAAACATTGTCCGGGAATACACTGCATTTTCAATTTTAAAAAATAATTTTATATTAAAATTAATGAATTTTAACATTTCATCATACGAGGTTTGTTGATTTCTGCATCATGATAATTTCCATCTTCATCATCTTCGTCTTCATCGCAATTCATTGCTGTATTGTTTTTATTTTTCACACTGTCCACTTCAAAACTGATCTTCATAGACACAAGCTTTTCAAAGTTTTGAAGAAGAATTCGATAGATCATAATTTTGTATCCTATTTTTTTATTATGGTTGATAAGCTGTTCGGAGGAATACCAAATTTTAAAGCAATATCCTTTTTCTTCACGCCTTTATCCACCTCATGAAGAATTAATTTTTTTCTTTGATGCTCAAGCACTTTCCCTTTGACATTTTCCAGCTACAAGAACCGAAATGACCAGCACGACTCTGATCAACAATCTAGAAAACGGGAGACTACTTCAAGGACACGGAAAAGCTCCATTGAGGGTGAAGGGGGTATTGAAAGTTTTTCTAGTGAAGTGGACAGTGTGGGGGTGGGTGGATCAAGGTTGCACTTCTTGGATGAAATGCAAAAAATGAAAGCGGATTTACTGCTCTCGGTGAGTTAGGCGACTGGTAAAACCAGTTCAAGATCATTGATCGCCATAAAATGTGGTAAATGAAAGAATAAGTTTGAAATATTCAGAAATGTTTTCAGAAATAGGGAGAAAAAAATATTGGATCACAACAAAAAGTTCATTAAATAGAGAATGCACTTCGTTATTTGGAGGTTATTTTACGAAGGAATTCGCAAAATGTTCTTGGTTCCAAGGAAAAGTTTGCAAAATAGAAAAATTCGTAAAATAGAGGTTCGTTAAATAGAGGTCCGATTGTATTTCTATTCTGAAGAAGTGAGCGATTGTTTCTCCTTGTGCTTCTCAATACATGCTAACAAATTGCTAAAAATCCTTAATTTTCAGAAATAATCTCCGTCAAAATTTGAAATGAAATATCAGTGTGTAATATAGCAAAAGTATGGAAAACAATTTTACAGAACTGTTTCCTCCGACCTCTCCTCTGGAATTTCAAACTTAATTTTAATTCGAAGATAACAAAAAAATTGGAAAAGAGTTAGTAGACTGTAGTTCTTCGCAGATCACCATTTCACTTACATTCAATTCTTCGGAAAGTTTAGAACTTTAATTTTCTCTTCAGAAATTTATACGAATATTTCAGGAAAAGCTTACAAGTTCAAATGGTAACAAGTTATGCACAAATGGTGAAACAAAATTTCCCCCTTTCACTGCCTTCTCTGTCGTCATCCCTTGTGGCCAGTGTAATATGAATGAATTGAGCACATAAATGGATGTTCCAAAAATGTTAGGTTATCTTTAAAACTTCTTGCCATTTCCAAAGTTTTCTCATCAACAAAGAAAGAAATTTCAGATAGAAATTTTTGCTATATAGAACGTGTTCTATATTTTTTAAAAATCAATATTGCAGTAAACTCTCGTTACAACAATATCCGATGCAACGATAAATCTCTCTACAACATTAAAATTTTGTGGTCCTGGTGAATTTGAATAGAACGTAATGTTGATCTCCCCTCGATATAACGATATTCTGTACAGCAATAAATCTATGTATAACTATGTTTTTTTTGACAATCTCAACGCCACTTTCTTCCTCTGTAACAATATTTCTGTTTCCAAATATGATGATGATACAGATCCATCGCAATCTTTATTGACATCCCAGGAAGCACTTCAATCAGTTCAGTCCCTACGGGCATTTTTTTCCAAGCCTTTCTCACACAAAATGATGATCATTTTCGGGCATTAAACTCTATGAAAACCTTGTTAGTTGACTTAACAGTTAAAAAATGAATAAGCAAACGAAAATATTATGTTTTTCGATGAATAAATTTCTCAGGTATGTGAACTATTTTATTGTATTGCTGAATTTTCAAATTTTTGTAAGCTTAAGAATCATTAACACTCTGGTGATGCTTTTTTGCAAAATGTATATTGTGGTATCCACATTAAAACAACCAAAATTCAAGTTTTTTATAACGTAAATATATCGCCCCTCGATATAACAATACATCCCTCTATAGCAATATCTTTGTTTGGTCCCCAAAGTATTGTTGTATCGAGGTATTACTGTATATTTGAAAAGGAGTTTCATGAATTCAAATTTTAAAATCGTAACGTACAGTAAAGCAAAATAGATCACTATGATATTTGGGTACACACAGAAAATACATAAAATTCGCATTAATTTAGATTTCCGTTAAAACTAAACCTTTCTAAGTAACTTTATCAACTTACAGGATTTATCCAATAATTAAAGAAATATATTGAAAGTTCAGGAGAAAGTAAATATCTCTAGACAAAATGGTGAAATATCCTGACTTGATTTATGTAGTCATTAATGATAATGAAAGATTAATATTGGCAGTGGATAAATTTCCGCATATTTTATAGCGAACTCTTTTTATTGTGAAGCCGTTTTGCGGCCTACATTTTCAAAGTATATATTAAAACGCACTTAAATATAATTGTTTTATAAAATCTAAGAAACCATTTCCGGCAGTTAAATACCAAAATACTCTTCTCACCCTATCTTTCGGAAATTTCATCCCATTCATTTCCGAAAGCAAACAAAGTATTCTTTCAAAAATTGGTCAGTAACACTTTTCCATCCCGCTAAATTACACCTCTTGTTGCAAACAAACCTCAAATTCGCCACACCGAAATTCCATTACCAAATATCAAACGCCAATCTACCTTAATGAATTTCCTAAGCAAATATATTTAAATCTGCCACAACCCCAAGCAGGTGATAAGGAGGACTTGATAGAATCTTTCAGCTGATGGCAAAAAAGCGGCAACACTTTCGCCGGCAAGGCAAAAGCCACGCCCCAAACGTCCATAATCCTCAGAAGAATGACCAACTTTTGTTCTTCCTTTTCGTTCGAGTATATCGGGCGGTGGCCTTTAACTAACGAGCCGAATGTCCCTTTCGAGATCATTATTGCCTCCAGGCACCACTGCACGCTCATCAGAAGGGAGGCTTTGCATCGTTTTTTTAATTTTGCTTCGTTTTTTTCCAGTTTCTGTGTTACATCCGAGCGTTCAACCGAGAGGCTTTATATATAAGAGGAAAAGCACGTGTTGGGTGGGATAAATACTGGAGTGAGCTCTCTGTGGAAAGGTGTTTTCATCTCCTGGATCTTCTGGATGCAGCTTGTGGATATGGTGCGCGAGGATATGGTTAGGGTGAGTGGTTGGATTTTACCTAGTGGTCTTGGAAAGGAAACTGGGTCTTCACCGAATCGCGGATTTTTAAAGATATTGCGATTATCGCTTCTTTTCTCCGAAAGTCCAGCGTAGTATGGAATGATAAAAAAATTCCCTAATGTTTCGATTGTGTTCAAATATTCGATGCGGATTTTTAAAGATATTGTGGTTATCGCTTCTTTTCACTGAAAATCCAGGGTAATATGGAATGATAAAAAAATCCCGAATATTTCGATTGTGTTCAAATATTCGATGCGGATTTGTAAAGATATTGCGATTATCGCTTTTTTTCACTGAAAGTCCAGTGTAATATGGAATGATAAAAATTTCCCTAATGTTTCGATTGTGTTCAAATATTCGATGCGGATTTTTAAAGATATTGCGGTTATCGTTTCTTTTCTTTGAAAGTACAGGGTAATATGGAATGATAAAAAAGTTCTCTAATGTTTAGATTTGTGTTCAAATATTCGATGCGGATTTTTAAAGATATTGCGATTATCGCTTCTTTTCTCTGAAAGTCCAGCGTAATCTGGGATAAAAAAAAAATTCCGTAATGTTTCGATTGCGTTAAAATATTCGATGATACGGAAATTTAAATACAATCTATTGGTAATAGAAGATTTAATACTATCGAAATATTCGATTAAATAGCATTTATTATTCATTGGAATTAAAATTATTATGCGTCTAAAAATCTGCCAGTCAGTATTCGAAGTGAATAATCAATTATCGAAAAATTTCGATAGCGAATTAATGATCAACGAAATATTTGTATAGTGAATGGTCAGAAGATTTTAAAAAGAACCATTTGATACATTTTTCTATAAAGATTGGATATTGTTTAAATATCGGAATAATATAATATTAAATCGCAACAATATTAAATAGTTAAATTCGACTATTTAATATTGTTGCAATATTCGGTTAAATAGTATATATTATTGCCCAATTGTTTTAAAATTACAATGGGTCTGTCTGAAATTACAGTGGTATCGATCATTGATTATAATTATATGTGACATGCTTATTCAAAATATTAGACTGTATTATTTAAATTTTTATTTTATGGTAAGGATGAGGTGTTGGATTTTACTTGCTGGTCTTGGAGAGGAAATCTTTAAAGATATTTTCATTATCTCTTCTCTTCGCCGAAGTTATAATTTAATGCGGTGTAATGCTGTATAATCCAAAGTCATTGAAAGGAACTAATTGATGCATTTTCACATAAAGCTTCTGTAATATTTAAACAGTCAATTATTTTTATACGCAAATGCCAGAGATCGGTGTTCAAATATTTAATATTATTGAAATATTCGGGTAACTGCTATTAAACTGAATATTTCGACATGAAAATATTCAAAAATTTCTAAAAGGAATCAGTTGGTACATTTTCTCATACCGATTCGATAATACTCATTATTCACATATTTAAACAATATCCATCGGTATTCGAATATTTCCATAAATGAATAATCAGTCAACGAATGATAGAAAATAATCAAAAGTTTCTCAAATGAACCAAGTGAGGATATTTTTAGAAAAATCATCAATTACCTAAATATTCGATTAAAAATAATTTATTATTATTCAGCTGGATTATTATGTGTCTAAAAATCCACCGATCATTAAATACATATTAAAGTGTTTATTTAACATAGTAGCATATATTATTTGAATTATTTAAGATATGGTTAGGGTGATTTATTGGTTTTACGTGATGGTCTTGGAAAGGAAACTGGGTCTTTACCGTATCACCGATTTCTAAAGAAATTGTTAATATAACTTTTCTTCTCTGAAAATATAATGAAATATGGAATAATCAAATGTTTCTGAAAAAAGCCAGTTGATGCATATTTTTGTAAAAGTTCGACAATATTTAAATATTCGATTATTCGAATATTTAAATACTATCGATAGGTGTCGAATATTGAATATTATCGAAATATAGTATGGAACAATAAAAAAAATATTGAAAGAAACCAGTTGATACATTGTGAAATAAAGGTTCGACAGTATTAAAATATTCTGTTATTCTTGTATTTAAGTATCATCGATCGATAATAGAAGATTTAATATTATCGAAAGATTCGATTAACCAGTATTTAATATCCATTGAGATTAAAATTATTGTGCGACTACAAATCTACCGAACGTTAAATATATTTATTATAGCCATAAATAATTGATTTTTTTTAAAAATGTAGTTCGAGTGAGTGGTTGGATTTTACCTGGTGGTCTTGAAGATGAAATAGAATCTTTACCAAACTGCGGATGTTTAAAGACATTTTTGTTATCAATTCTATACTCTGAAGATTTAATTTAATGTAGAATAATCAAAAGTTGTTGGAAGGAAGCAGTTGAGAGCGAATTTTCCATAAATGTTCGATAGTATTGAAATATTTGATTGTTCATGTATTTAAATGCTATCGATCGGTATTCGAATATTTAATATCATCGAAGTATTCGGTTAAATAGTATTTAACAGAATATTTCAATAAGTGAAAAATTAATCAACGAAATGTTTTTATAGTGAGTAATCAATCAGAGAAACATTTCGTTAGTGAATAATCAAAATTATCCGAATAGAACTAGAAGATATAATTTTTCATTAAGTTAAGTAATTTTAAAATATTCATTATTTATTTAAATACTACCGATTGGTATATGAATATTTAATACTATCGAAACATTAGGGTAAACAATGTTGGATAAATAAGTAATCATTCAACGAAAAATTTCGTTAGTGGATAATCAAAAGTTTCTGAAAGAACCAGTTGATACTGTTTTCCACAAAGTCTCGATAGCACTTAAATATTAGATTATTCATATATTTAAATAATAACGATTGGCATTAAAATATTGAATAATATTAAAATATTGAGATATTAAATAATATATTTAAAATATATATTCAGTCGTATTAAAATTATTGCCTAATAATTAGTTGATCATTAAATATTTATGTATTAGAAAGTTTATTTTACATATTAGCCTAAATTATTTTAATTTTATAAACATTATGATATATTTAGTGTGATTCGCGAAATTTACAAAGTGATTTTTGTAAGAAGAAATAAATTTTTCGTTCAATGAGATTTTTTAAAGAAATAAATATTCTTTATTCTGAAATTATAATTTAATGTGGAGTAATCAAAAGCTATAAAAAGAAACAGCTGATTTTTTTCTCTATAGGGTTAAAACAATTTTTCAAATGGATTGAAATTAATATATATTTCTAAAAATTTGCCAAACCATTAAACACACTTGCATGCAATAATACTTACTTAATTAGCATATATCAGTATATTTATGAATATAAATTTCCAATAGAGATCAGTATGGAGAAAATGAGATATCATGTTTGAATTTTTTTGAATTCTTCAGATAGGCATACATTCTATGCCCATGTAAAACTGGTTTCTTAATTTAAATTATTTCCTAAATTCAAAATTAATTTTTCGAAGCATTTTTGGTTTATTTCATCATTTAGGCTTTAACATGTGCTTCACTTCTATATTTTAAAATGCCATTAACATGCGAAGTAAACTCTCCGTAATTTTTATAATTTATTACTATTTTTCTGGACTAAATTTTGTCCTTAAATCAGAATATATAGATAGGTAATACTGAAACTGAGTTTAAGTATTTTAATTTTAATTAATGATGATTATTGATTTATCCGTTGTATTATAATTAAACATAATGAGTGGAAAAGTTTTATAAAATTTTTCAATCATGATATTTTTATACAATTTTTACGAGACCACATGTGTTTATCTCAGAAGTGATAAATGAGGACATTCTTGAAACAATAAAATTCCACAATATCTAATAATGAAACTTCTACGATAGAAAAATATTTCCTTGGAAACTAGAAAATATTATACAATAGATTAGTGTTTCTCAAGTTAATGATATTTTTTTATTTTTATGTATGATTGATTAATTTTTGCTGAAAATCATTTAAAAGTGTAATTAGAATTAAAGGTAGTTCATTAGTAAAAAGTATTTCAGGACATTTATTAAAAAAGATTTCAATTTTTATTTAATATTATTCCATTATTTATTATGATGTATCTTCTTAATTTTATTTTTTTTAATATTATTATTTAACACTAATGAAGCATTAACTTTTGAGAGAATGAAAACAACAAGGAAACAAGTCAAAGATTAAATAAGTATTAAAAAATTCATTTCATTCTCATTTGCTGTTGTGTGACAATTTCCCATACGTTTAAAAATATTTCAGTCAAGATTTTGCGATTACTAAAGTAGTTTGAAAAGTTTCGGCTTAAGAAAATAAATAGTTCGATGCATAGTATTTCTGATTACCGATCAATTGTTATTTCCATCTATACTGGATACGAAATAATGAAACATATTTTTTTCATAAATTAATTTTAGATACATTGTCATTTTTTAGATTACTGAATAGAGATAATTTTTGTAATGTAGAATTATTTTTCTGTAAACATTCTGAACATAAAAATCGGTTTGTTGGTTTAAAAAAAGTTTAGAATTCACAATATATCAATCAAGATAAAATTAAAAAAAAATTAATTACGAAAAAAATTTTTAACATTCTACTGATATATTAAATGCCTTTTGTTTCTGTAATACGCTGCTTACAAAATGAAAAAAAATAATTAGATTACAAGATTTTTAGGTAGACTTCGTAAGTAGAGTCCAAGAAATAATAATACAAATGAAAATTACTTTAAAATTAGTATTACTTTTCGTGCATTTTATTCTCTGTGAGTACGCAGCTTTAAAATACTTTATTCATATTTTATATATATATATATATATATATATATATATATAGTTAATTTTTCTATTTTTAATAGTGTACTAAAATTAAATATTCATTTTATCTCAAATTATGCATTTCGTTTAAAGTTTGCAAACGTATCGGTTTTATACATTATAATTAAGTTATTGATTTAAATTATTACAAGTTTAAGATTTCGGCAGCTATTTGTTTTTCGGATTATAAAAATTTCTACTGTTTGATTGTTTCTTAAATCTTGTAGCTATGCAGAAACATTTGGGTGGTAATATAAATATTGAGAGAGGTAATTCTGTACATTTGTAACTATTTTTCATTAAATATAAAAAGAATTCTATACACCCCTTTCACACGCAGGCGTAGAATTTAAATTTATTTCTATTCTATATATTTTTTCTTCCTAATATGTGCGCTTTTCTAGTGTTCCGTGAACAAAATTAAAAGAAAACTAAGTCGAAAATCACGCTTATGTAACATTTTTCCTAATTCAAGTCTGAACTTCATTACGTTATAAACAGCAAAGTCCAGTGCTTAATTTTAAAGATATTTATTTTGTTATATTTAATTTTTTTCATTCTTACCAACGCGTTTGTCATAGATTGTATTAATGAAAAAGATAAATTATCCCTATTATTTTTAACTTTTCGACAACAGTATACATATATATTATACTGTTTATACGGCAATATACTTATTATACGACAACAGTATACATATATTTATAAATAAATGTATGAAATACCAGAATAGTAATTAAAAAATAGCTTTGCCCTTCATTTTTAATCAAAATTAACTAATTAAAAAGCATTAACTCCCTAATTAAACTTTCATCACTTCAAAATTTCCCTTTGACATGAAAATTGCAGTTAGCAATAATAATTTTAGTAATTTTCCAAGTTATAATTAAAATTAATAGAAAGAAATGTAAAAATCATAGAGGCAAATACGATTCTCTGCTAAATATATGTTAATTTAATAGAGTATAAAATAAATAAAAATATTAAAAAAGGGGGATAAAAAAGTGGAAGGGAAAAAATAATAGTGATGAAGTCATTCACCAGATTCTTACTTCTTGTCGTTGTCTACTATTATTTTTTCCCTTCCACTTTTTTATCCCCCTTTTTTAATATTTTTATTTATTTTATACTTGGCAATTTTTTCCTGGATAATGCTGCACTTGCGCACACCAATTGAATTGCTTCTATTATTCTTTGTCTTTTTAGATATTCTTACTTTTTTGTCTCTTTAGATACTCAATACTTAATTTAATAGAGCTTATTTCCAAATTTTTTCTGAGGTCTTAAGCCAATAAATCCTTTAAATGTTATAAAACCATTTCTTTAGGTACTACTAGGCCTTTTAGTCCTAACTGCTGTCAGTTTGGCGGAGCCAGACGAAGAGGCCAATCCCGATCTGAAGCGAATACAGCAGCCTACAGAAAAAGCCGAGGAGGCCTGGGAATCGAAGCCAAGTGAAAAGCGATCCGACCAGTACGTGGATGAATACGAAACTACAGAAGAGAGGATAGAGCTTGACGACAGTCCGGTGGACTCCCAGCGACACAAGCCCCAACTTCAAGATGAATATCACGAAAAGCAAACGATTGAATATGTGGATGATGCTAAGGTAAAAAATGATAAGTCTTTTTTTGAAAATTATTAAGGAATTTTTTTAGATGTTCTCAAATATTGTAAGTAAGTCATTGCTTAAGTATATGGATTTTCTTCTTATTTTTTAGTTTCATGGTAATGATTTGTTTCTTTTTATTGCCCACGCCGACCCTGCTAACCCAAGGAGTGTAAAGCATGTCATGAGTCGGCGGGAAGAAAAATTTCATTACAAATATTAGCGCTATACAATACAATATATTATAAGTATACAATGCAATACAAATAATTGGGTAATACAATAAAAAACAATATAAGTAATATAATACAATATAAGTAATATGTTACAATATAAGTAATACAATACAAAATACAAATGTCAATATAAATACAATAAAATACAAAAAACAAACGTAATAAGTAATTATGTTTGTTGTTTGCATTTTATTAATGATTAGTTGAAGAAAAACTATAGATGCTTATAACTGTTATCGGTTATTAAGCCTAAGAAAAGCATAACAGTAAAACTGAATCAGGAATAAAACGGCCTGTTCTAGAAAGTTAATCCAATGTCTCAAAGGTTTTGAAAATATGTATTAAACATGCATGAAATGTATGAAACATGTATGATCATATATGAAGTTTTAAAAATTTTACTTGGTACATAACAACTAATCATGATTTTGACATTAAAACATGCAAACTTTTTACTGGTTTTGTTCTTTTACTAGACAAAAATCTTTAAAATTAATTATAAACGATACATAATCCATCTTCTTAAATTTGAAACTGTTTGGAAATTGAAATTTTATATTTTATATATTTTTCTTAGATTCCGAAGAGTTAACGAGTTTTGTCATACAAGTATCACTTTGTATGGTTTTAATGAAATAATAGGAGAAAATTGGCATGCATTTAAAATCGTAAAGATCATGAATGTGATATTTTGATTTCTATCTGTTTAGTTACAAAAATTTCTGCTTTTTATTAAGTTATTTTGGTGAGAATAGAAGAAATTCTAGAGTATTTGTTCGTTGCTATTGTCGCTTTTTTTCTTCCTTCCTGTTTGATGCTCATTTACCTTTTTCCTTTGAATTTTTCAATTCCAAAAATAAAGAAAATGTTGAAGAAGAAAAAGATAAGAGAATATTTTATTTGGAATTTCTCCCCTATTCCCATTTTTAAAAACAATATATATAATGATGTACTACTTACTGTTTTACTTAAAACATTTTACTGAAACAGATAAAATATTTGTAAGAAGAATTAAACGATATTTCCGTGCAGACATTCACCAACACAGAAATAAATATTTTTTTACTGATAAAAAAAACAACTACTGGCGACCGTCACAGGTTGTTTGTCAGACTTGTACAAAAATAAGTGTGACAGCCCTTCTCCATTTCTGCGACTGACAAAAATATAGAGTTTAATAAAGTTAAATTTATTAATAATATTGATTGATGGAATTGAAGAAATCTACTATTCCTTCATTATTAACCATTTAACTTAATAATTTTCTTTGCTATCTAATAAGATGCTCCCTTCTGTTGTGAAAAGCGGTTGTCGTTTTTATTCATCTCAGAAGGCATATAATACGTGAGATGTTTATGGATTCTAGGTAATTTTTGTGTAAAATTATAAAGATAATTAATGATTAAATTTTAGTTTTAAGACCAAAAATGCGATAATTCGATGCACGAATATTCTCGGGCTGTTAAGTTAAGCGGTTAACAAAAAAAAACCAGATATCCTTCACCGACATTCAAAAAATGTGAAACAATCATAAAAAATAACATTCTCTGATTTTATAAATAATATACTGAATACAACAAAATACACAGAATCTAAAACATTTTTCTTGGAAATAAAATCTGTGGCTTGAAATCGCTTTCTAATATGCTCAAAGCATTCCGAATCTTGTTCAGAAGAAAGCAATTGATTTATAGCTTAAGCTTTCTGCTTTTTCTAGAATTTGCACTTATTCAGAATATTTGACTCTTTTTTTTTCCTATTAGTTATAGGGACGAATCTCCTTGAAATTAGGAAAACAAACTATCCTAGTACTATTTGTCTAAAGAAATGCGTGTCGCCCTACTTTTAGTTGTTGGCATCACTATCCAAAATTAAACATATAATAAAAAAATAGTTTTCACGATTAATTTTATCAAAATTTAATTTGTGTAAAACAGGGGTGTGCAGCTCAATAACTAGCACGGGCCAAATAAACGAGGTATAAATTTATGTAGGAAAAAAAGCAAGAAAAATTATTTTGAAAGTAAGTAAAAGTAAAAGAAAGTAAGTTTGGTGTGGCCTCCCAAAACTTTCTCGCATACGATTAACACGGGTAGGGGTCGGAATACACAGCGCGCCGGAAAACGTGCGGTATTCCTTAAGGTGGGGAAAACACTCGCCCCAGCGTTCGCAGCTTTTTTTTTTGCTTAGAATGGAGAAAAAACCGAATAGGTAATTTAAACGCCTTTTTTTGAACCGATTTAAATGAAAATTAGAGACAAATCTACAATTAGAGTTTCCAAGACTACATGCGAAATTTCATTTATCTAAGTAATTTTTTTAAGAAGTTGTGGCGGTCAAAAGTATGCGATTATACAGACCGACAGACGCTCACCCTTTGACGGATTCGGCCCAAAATTTTCTAGGGACCTACATTTCTGATGAAACAACTGTGTACCAAATTTTATCTACACTATATGCCCAAAAGTATCCGGACACTTGCAGATTTTCACATTTTTTAGAATTTCTCCGTAATGGTTTAACCGACTGCCTTTAAACTTCGGGCATGTAAAGAATAGACAATAACTCACATTTTACATTGAAGATTTGGTCCTGAGGGCAATTAGGGGACCGTCTACAAACTGATGGAGACAAAAACGTTTTTGGCCCACCCCGCTTCACAGAATACTGATAACAAGATAACACTTTCAGAAATGGTAGTGTTTATCGTGCATAATATTTACAGGAATTTTTTGTAAACTCAGCGCAAACATTTGGAAGACATAAGTAATTTTCTTAAAAAATCTCTCAAATTTTTCCACCTGTTTTTTTGCTTATAACATGCAGAGTATTCTTTATATTATACGAAACTTACAGAAAGATGACACATAAAGTTAGAGAAGCATTTGTGTGAAACTTTGAAAAAGAATTGTTGAATATTTGGTGAATTATGAGCATTTTAGTAAATAGTGTTTTACTGCGCATGCGCGAAATATAGTGTAATTTTTCTTTCACAACTTTAAAGCCATAGAGAATAAATCCTGTATATAAAAAATTCAGTTCAATATCATTAGTATTCAGAAAGATATCGGCATTACAACGAGTTATAATTTTAGCTCCTGTCGAAGAAGTAGCTAAAAGATGAGGGGTTGTACAATAAATTGATATTTTAAATTTTATAAATTAAATAGTTATATTGAATTGTATAGTGGTTAGAATTTGCCGCATAAATCTACGAACACTTTATCAATCACGTGCATAACTTAAATTCCAGCTCATTAGGCACTATAAATAACAAAATTTTATTACTAATTATATTATTTTCATGATTATTAATGTCATATATTATACTCTTACGGGTCAAAACGATACTTTAAATATATTTATTTTATGGCGGAACGATTTTTTTTATCTAATTAATTTCTTTTCTTTAAATATTTTAACAATTCTATTATATATATTTTTTTATTCGTTTTACTAGATGTGTTGATGGGTACCAGCAAATTCTTAACCACTATGCATTTGTAATATAACCATTTAAAGATATGTTTAAAACATATCAATTTGTGTAATAACCCTCATCTTTTAGCTTCTCTTCGAGCTAAAATTATGCTCGTTGTATGCCGATATCTTTCTTGAATACTTCAATGATATTGAACTGAATTTTTTATATAAGTTGCCCTATATATCTGGCTTTAAAGTTGTGAAAGAAAAATTACACTATATTTCACATGCGCAGTAAAACACTATTTCCAAAAAATGCCCATACCCTGTAATATTCAACAATTCTTTTCCAAAGTTTCACACACAAATGCTTCTCTAACATATTGTCATCTTTTCTGTAAGTTTCGTATAATATAAGAGAATACCTGCATGTTATGTTGTAAAAAACAGGTGGAAAATTTGAGATTTTTTTTAAGAAAACCTTATATCTCCGGGTTTGCGCTGAGTTTCAGCTAAAATCCTGTAAATATTATGACATTAAACACTACCACTTGAAAGTGTTATCTTGTTATCAGTATTCTGTGAAGCGGGGTGGGCCAAAACCGTTTTTGTCTTCATCAGTTTGTAGACGGCCCCCTAATTGCTCTCAGGACCGAATCTTCAATGTAAAATGTGAGTTATTGTCTATTCTTTACATGCCCGAAGTTTAAAAGCAGTCGGCTAAACCATTCCGGAGAAATTCTAAAAAATGTCAAAATCTGCAAGTGTCCGGATACTTTTGGGCATATAGTGTATCTAGCTATTTAAGTTTTTGAGTTACAGAGTTCACATGAACGCGGGCAGACAGACAGACTTCCCTTTGACAGATTTATCCAAAATTTGATAGAAACCTACAACTTATGTGTAAAGATCAGTAAAGATCACATACCAAATTTCATCCCCGTAGCTCTAATAGTTTTCTAGTTATGGTGTTCACAGACACACACACAGACATGATTCCAAAACTGTGTTTTTCGGACTCAGGGAGGTCTAAAACCTGGGAATTCGTCAAAATCTCGAGTTTGAATTTTTTGACGATTGCAATACTTTCTTTTTGTATACTTCGTATATGAGAAAGTGAAAAAAAAAGCAAGAACAACGCTAAAGGGTTAAGGTTTTCTTCTTACCAGTTGGCATCTCTTCTCTACTAAAATCTTTCCTATTTCAGAGGACTAGGGGGCCCTGCCCCCTGCTCGCTGAAGCTCGCCAACCCCCAGGTCGGGGTTTGCTACGCAAACCCTGGTCGCTTCGCTCGCTACAATGGAGACACTGGGTGTCCTAGCAACAGTTGTTATAAAATTTATATATATATATATATATATATATATAACACCCCGTGCTCGCTGCGGTCAGCAACACCGAAGAATCACGTTGTGATACCAGCTCGCTTCGCTCGTTTGCTGTACAGTTATCCGTTTCTGCTAGTATTAGGGAATTATAAAGTACATTAATTACTAAAAGTAAATTTAAATTATTTGCAATTGCATTAACTCTTAAAAATAATTTTTGATCAGTTTCTACAATTAAAATCTTCTGGTAGCATAGATATATATGTAAATGTTAGAAAGAAATTTGAAAGGTAACATTTATAATTCAAAGATGATTAAGAATCAAAATTATTTTCATCAATCAGAAATCAGTCATTTAAAACTTCTTGGCACACAGTTTTCACTATTTCTTCAACAGTTTATTTCAACATAACTTCATTCCACCAAAATTTTAAGTTTAAAACTGATAAGATAGCCTTTTCCAAATCTTCAAAATAAATTTTAAAAAATTGCTTTTTCCACCAAAATTTCAAATATGCATTCTTTTTCATGAAATATTGCACAGAAAAGCTTTCCCACTTGTATACATGCTTATTCCAATAATTATTTAGTCAAGAAAGATGTAGTGTTCTTCTCAGTGTAGTCATTTGTGTTAAAATTCTTGATCGTCTCTAGTCGTAGAATTATGTAACCCATCTTGCAACCTCTAAGCTAAAAGAACAGTTTAAAGAAAATAGTGGCTTGAAACATGTTCATGTTAACTATTCAAAATTAAAACCCATAATAATTATTTACCCTTAGCATTTTATAATTGATTAGATACCCTTTTTCAAAATTTTCAAACATCGTTGTTTCCTTCAAAATCTTAAACAAGCACTTTTTAGAACGAAATCTTGCCTCTGCACATGTAAACACACTCCCTCCAATTATTATTAAGTGAAGGAAGGTATACTATTTTTCTCTGGATAGATGGAACTCGGAACATTTGAGCTGTCGAGAGATGAATAAACCAATTTTTCAGAAACTTTTAGCTGAAAAGGACATTCAGTATTAAGCACACATTCATTCATTTGTCTAATCCAAACTGTATGACTCAACTCAAACTTATTTAATTCAAATGATCTAAACTCAAAAAAAAAAAAAAAAAAAAAAAAAAATCCCTTTTTTCGACATGAAAACAAAAAAAAAAAAAAAGGGTCAGGGTTGAGATTGGTAAAAAAACTAATCGTTGCCAACGGGGAGAAAGAAATAAAGGTCCTTTTTTGCGCCACGCATAAGCGTTTTATATAATATAGATATCTTCTCCGCAATAGTTAATTTCAATATCGATCCAAAGTGAATGTCAGTAATTTTGAATCTTACAGGAGACTAATTCCTTTTCAAAAGTGAAAATAATTGCTCGTACCAATTACTACTTTCAAACGTGGAAATAACTTCAAATGCATTTTTCGAATATTTTCAAACTTGGAAGGCAAATATTTGTAAAATTCTGGCATCCAACTTCACTGAATTTTGCCTTCAAATCTGAACAGCATTGTTTCCCGATTACCTTCGTTTGCATCTGGTTAGATGCTGATTCTATATCTACCGAGAAAATCGAAGAAAACTAAGAAAAGTTTTCTTCCAAGAAACGTTGTATTTTATTATCGGCTCCTAAAATATTCGCCGTTGGTGGCTGGGGAATTGGCGCGACGACCTAACACAACTAGTAATTATTCATTGGCGAATGTTGTGGTTCGTAATTAATAATAATGTATAATCAGGAGTTTTAAAAATTAAACTATGAAATTTTTAATAAAAAATTTCCTTCATACTCTTACGTTTTCTGGGCCCAAAAATTTCTTCGCCCGCGGGTGGCGAGTTTGATACCCTTGGGGAAAAATAACTTTGTGTAAAAAAGAGATGTATAACTTTCAGAAAAATGTAATCGAATAATTTTTGAAAATAGCATATTTCGTATCATATACTTATATATTTCTAAATTTTATTAATTAATGTTCTTATGCATCTGAATTTATTGAGGTTTATCGAAATAAAAAATGCTTTATAACATTTTTCTCTTGCAGAATGATGAAATGCGTTTAATTACATCTGTAAAAGAAAAGAAAGCAATTACTTTTAAATTACCTGTCAAAAATGGGAACAAAACGTTTCGCTTGTAATCTACTTAAATAATATTTCTTTTTATATGAAACACATAATTCCTTCTTTTCTGTCAAACTGAAAAATGTTACTATCATATCCAAGACAAAAGCAAACATTGCCGAGAGCAATTCTTTTCATATTTGTATTCCAAGAAGCCGGAATCTCCAAGAATGGGTCGAGTGCAAAGAAGAAAAGTTATTCTATTAGTCTAAATGACGTTTTCGATTCACAAAAGAATCTTTCTGGATGAAAGTCTTAAAGAGAGCAGAGAGAATATTTACTTATTTTTTTTTGTGTGTGGATCGACATTACATTTATTAAGAAAGTAGTCAGCTTTTCATCAAAAAAGATCGTTCTCTTTTTTTTATAGAACAATGATGATCCTAAAAATGTTTAAGTGTAACGCATACGTTGGTTTTGCGTTGATAAACTTCAATGGAAGTAGATATTGTGAGTGAAATAAGATTAAATCTCTTCCATTTTTCAAAGAATAGAACACGTGCGCCATATTTTTCTTTTGTGGAATGATATTAAAGCATTTATTACTTGCGTTGGATACCACCTGTAGTGAACTGTTTCGCAGCATACATTGAGCAATTTTAGGTATATTTTAACGATGCGTGTTGCTTTATAAAATAACTTTAGATAATTATTTCAATGAATTCCGTGTAAAGTAACTTATTCCTCTAAATTTTGAAAAAAAAATCCTTTCAATCAAATGATTCAATGCCACAGAAATAAGGATCACAAAAATCCTGTAACCTTTTTCCGCATGATCAGCTTATCGAATGATACGATAGATTTTGGATCATTGCTATGTGATGGAATCTGTTGATTGGAACTGAATGAAACTTTGAAGATCATTGAGTATTTTGCGTGATTTTTTGATTGCACAAAAAAGGATGTCTATTGGATGTAGACTTCTCTTTCAGTATTTATTTCCAAATATTAGTAAAAATCTCTGAAACTTCTTTTATTTGCGAAGTTAAAACATAATTTCTTTGGCAATAAAATTTTGTCAGTTAGTTAATTGTGGTAATTCGATTTTTTTGGAATTGAATTTATTAGTTCACTAATTATCTTGGGATATTTGACCTTTTTTCAGCAATCTGATTTATCCTTTAGTTAATAAATTATCCTCTGCTAATTCAATTTTTTCATAATTTAGTTTATCAGTTAATGAATTATCTTGTGGAAATTCGATTTTTTATAGCTTAGTTTACCAGTCAGTTAATGAATTATCTTGTGGTAATTTGATTTTTTATAACTTAGTTTATCAGTTAGTTAATGAATTATTTTGTAGCAATTCACTATCTTTGCAATTAACCTTTAACTGAAATCCAAGATCTACTCTGAAGAGAAGAGTTTTAAACAGGAAAGAGCTTCCCGCTCTTTTCATACCATTGAAAGATATGATCTGTGATATCTTTAGACAGCCTGTGGGGTTACCTATTCTTGTCCATCCTCATTAGAAATAAATCTATGTATTACGCATGTTGTGATGCAATAGGACGAGGCGGTCATATTATCTACAGGATTATTAGTAACCTAACAGAATGACACCGCGTGGGAAGTGAAATCTGAAAGGCTTTGAGTAACATATGTACAACCCCGTACATATAGACAAAAAGAAGAAATCTTCTGATACAACTTCTGTACTTATAGGAACAGGAAATAGTTTAAGTATTTATTCGCCTTTGGAAATTAAATTGTGGTAATGTTTCTAATTCCACTTAGTCTAGCATGTCAAGCAAAATCCATGAGTCAGACACTCATCATAAAAGGGAAGTGTGACATCTTCTGTAGGTCAAAGCTACTAAACTGGTCACTAAAGTGGTTTCTAAAAGTTACATTTATTAGAATTTTGTACAAAGTTCAAGGAAATATAATTAAAAAATGAAAAAATTAAAAAAAATTATGTCTAAGACCATTTTTAAGCGGTAAAATAACGATTTAATGAAAACTCCTAACTTTCAGAGAAGTTCTAGCATTGTATTATACTTTGGAAATAAGCGTGCATTGAAAGTGTGATAAAATGTTTGTGAATTAAAAAAAGTAAGCACTAACTGAAAGATATGCTTATTTGCCTCGACTTCTGTCGTATTGAAAGTGAAAATCAATATGTTAAGGAATATTTTACATTACTTAAAATTTGAGTACAATTTTTACAAAAAGTTTAAAAGTTCGTATTAGTTTTTGAGGTATGTGACTACCTTCGGAGCACTTTTTTTCAAATTTTTAAATTTTTAATGAAACATTCATGTTTTTAATTAAAATGAGTTATAAAACTGAGAATTCCAATGCAATTTCATTGGAAATTTCATTCACTTTCAAATTATAGGCAATTTTTAGCAAAATTTTAGTGAAAATTTGTACTTACGCCAAACCTCCTATAAGAAGTTGTATTGAATATATTTCATCAATATTTGCACAGTATATAGCTAACATGCTTATCTGTGTTATGAACTAGGATATTTTTAATACCTCGAAAGGTGTTGGAGATATTCCAAACTTTGCGAACAAACTCGAATTTTAAAAAAAAAATCATCGATTTTTCTCACTAAAAAGTCAATAAAATAAATAAATATAGCCAGAGAGCTTAGATTCTAGTTCATAACATAGCTAGAAACAAATAAAACATTTTGGCCAAATTTCATTTCAATATCTTAAAAACATTTTCCAAAATTATGTTTGCCGCGTAGAAAAATATCGAAAATTCCAATTTCTCAGAAAACGCTTTTAAAGATTTTCATAGAGTACAAAAAATTTTGTACACATCTTAGAATCTTAAAACTCGCCATATTTACAAGTCAAACCCTCTTTTACTTGATTTTAAACGACTTTTGTGTTCTTTCAGCTTTTCAGATTTTTTCTGAATAATTTTGTATAGTAGATAGTTAGTGGCGTCTCGATATCTGAATTAGCTTTTTGTCAATTTTCATGTAATTTTTAAGCATCTATAGATAAATTTACATTTCAAAACACATGAGAACAGGTAACAGTTCAAAATAAATGGAATTAAATTATAAAACAGCAATTTGAGCGCCAAAAAGTAATTTTTATTATTGTAATTACTGTTGTGTTGTATTTTTTTAAAAAAGCGTCGCCAAAAACAAATAAAACAATAAAAATAAGAAATGGAAGCTTAAATCTATGTTTTTAGACAATATATTGCTTGAGAATTTAAATATAGTTGTTCAAACTAATTGTTTGTATTTTTAAGGCTCTTTTAATTGCCACTTCCGGTATCAGAATTGTCACTTCCGGTTATTATTTATGCTATAACTTTATTTGTAATTATAGCAGAAACAAAAATAAAGCATTTTTAGATACCTAAATGTATGGACTACAAAATAAACAAATAAAACAAATTTCGAAAATTTTCTGTAAAACGAGGAATTTAGGGTAGTCACATACCTTAAAGAAAGAAAGAAAAAAGCCATTTAAAACACTTTAAGAATTTTTCATTACATTCTTAAACGTTTTACGTTACCAAATATTGAGTCTTTGCTTAGTTGGGACACTTTTCAGAACAAATTGTTTTAGAGCAAATGTCCTCACTTTGAGATTTTGTTTTCTATATCTAAAAATATAGGGTGGTCATAAATTATTGGACCCATTTCAAAAATTAATAATAAAAAAAATAATAATGTTACAACTACGGTTTTTTTAAGTGAGAGGGCATTTTAAAAAGGTTTTTTTTCAGATAGGTAACACGCTGTTATGGTGGTCGTAAATTATTGGACAACTCCCATTTTTGAGAGCCATTATCTGCGATACTATTAAAGCTAGAAGAAAAATAAAAGCATGTATTTGTAGGGAATTTCACGCTCTTTAATTTGTTAAGTCAATTTTAATTTGAAAAAGAATAGTTTTCGAGAGATTCAAGGAAAACTAAAAAAAGGGAACATGAAAACGCGCATCAGCTTCCTCTGATCGGTAGCCATTGCGTACGGAAATCTCTCGCTGTAGCAAATTTAGAATGCCGTAATGGTACGCCACCTATATGGAAAAAGCTTTTTTCTATTTTCTCTCTCATTTAAAGGAAAACCGCAGTTGTAAAATTATTAGTTTTTTAAATTAATTTTTGAAATGGGTCCAATAATTTATGACCCCTGTACAATAATTGAGCATTTTCTTAAAGATCTCATGGTATTATACAGAAGAAAAAGCACACATTGATTTATGGTTTTTGTTTATTTAAAAATTCACATCAGTGAGATGGATATGCCTTACGAATATTACACACGTCGTTTACGTTAACTGATTTATCAAGATAACCTAATTTAATGGATCTAAATTAATATATTTGAAACATTAGCACATCGAAAGCTTCTGAAAAATATAATTCCAGATTAATGACGTTCTAAATTTAAAGGCTGCTTCATTACATTCCTTCTATAATTTTTTATGCAACGCTTTTCTAAATTTTTTAAAACAATTTTGTGGAACATTCATGTATCTTGAATTGCTAACAATTTTCTGAAATAACAACGAATCAAACTTTTTAAATTTTTATATTTTCATCGAAGTTTCTAGAAAATTAAGCATTAGACTGAAAACTAAGAATTAATTTATGCACAATGTGCTTTATATAATATATATGCGTAAATTATTTTTAAAATCAACTTGGCGTTGTGTGACCAAACCTGATATAGCATGGCTTAATGCTCTTGATGTCTATTCTGGTGTGCGTGAAAAGAAGGTAAAAATCTGAAACTTCGAAACTTTAAATTCACTCGTTATTATTACAGGAATGATAAGAGATATATTTATTTTGTTAAGGGGAGTCGGAACCTTTATACCGACAATGTTAAATTGGCCTTTCGATGTACCTTTTCTGAAAATTTGTTATAGATGCATGTTTGAAATTTGTTATACAAGTAAAGTACACCTTACTAATTATATTGAAATGAGCTTTTGGTTATTTTATAATTTTTTTATTAATTAACAAAATATTTAATTAGGCACAGTGAAATTTTACCCTATTTTCACACAAAAAAAATTGTAAAAAATAAATGTTTGATTTTTTTAAAAGCTCATTTCAGTATAATGAGAAAGGTGTACTTTACTTGTATAAAAATTTCACACATGCATCGATAACAGATTTTGAGAAAAGGTACATCGAAATAGTCAATTTAACATTGTCGGTATACTCCCCTTAAGAGAGTGATATCCTCACTAGAATGCTTTCTTTGAAATAAAACCTATTAAGGTCTTTCAACCATACAACAGCTGTAAATATAATATTTAAAGAAATGAATGTTGTATCCAAAATTAAATATTTACTTTATATAAAATTATGTTAATATGAATACCATGGCTAAAATATAAATAATACATTTGTAAAATTAACTTTAACTTGCTTTAAATTTATATGTTTATTTGGAAAATAAACTACTTATTGCTACTATTACTCTCTTCATATAGGCACCTCAAGCTTATAAATTTGGTTACGAAATCAAAGACGAAAAACAGGGCCATCAATATCGTCACGAACAGAAAGATGCTAAAGGTAACGTCCAGGGTCGATTCGGTTATCGTGATGCTAAGGGTCAGTATCGTGAGGTGGATTATGTTGCCGACCATTATGGTTTCCGAGCTAAGATTAAAACCAACGAAGCTGGCATAACCGACGAGCAGCCTGCTGATGTTAAGATAGAGAAGGACAAGAATGAAGCTGTGAACGATTATCCGCAACACGGTGATATCAGCAGATCAGTCGTTCCAGATGGAGAATATATTCATGGAAAAGGTGCCGAATCAGCACAGTACCATCACCAACCAGCTAAAGAGGCCGTCAGACAAGGGGATGAATCTGGTTACGAAAACCAACACCAGCAGTCTGTAAATTACGAATCTCACTCCCACCATCCTTACACGGCACAGGAACCTCACAGAAATTATCATCAGAGCAAAAGTGAGCTTCCTGAAAAGCACGAAGAAGGACCTGCTGCTGTCGTACGTAGTTATTTTGTCACGGAGAAAGACCCACATGAGCGCAGCCCTCCAAAGAAACAATACCAGAGTAATCCTGACGTAATCTACCAGCGAGAAGAACCTCGGCATCATAGTCCGTCTCCGAAAGAGTACCACAGTAATCCTGACGTAATCTACCAGCGAGAACAACCTCGGCATCATAGTACGTCTCCGAAAGAGTACCAGAGTATTCCTGATGTAATCTACCAGCGAGAACAACCTCGGAAGCATAGTCCATCTCCGAAAGAGTACCACAGTAATCCTGAAATTGTCTACGAGCGAGAACATCCTCAAGAGCATGGTCCTTCCCCAAAAGAATATCGTGACAGTCCTGAGACTGTTTACAAAAGGGAACCGATTCACGACGACTATCATAACGATCCTGAAATTGTCTACAAACCAGAACACGAACAAAGCCCAGTTCCCAAATACTATCATGATGCACCTGAAACTGTCTACAACGAAAGACATTCTCAGAATCACAAAGATAAACCTCATACCAGAAGGCCGTCCACTTATCAATATGAAGTTGATACCAATGATCACAGTTACAGCTATCCTAAACGCCATCCTTCTCAAGCCTATCAGCCTCCTCCAAGTCATGCCTACAATGCATACGAAAAAGATTATCCTGCCAATAAATATCGACAACATATCCCTGAAGAACATGAGGTGGATTTGAAAGAAGAAAGGCATGTGATAGAGGACCATGAAGACTACAGAAATCCAATTGTGGATAAAAATGCCGAGTACCATACTAAACGTGTAATTTTGCCTCAAACTGGAGAACAGAATAGTCATGTTTATCACGGTGAAAACCAGCACCATCATTCCCCAGATGAACATGATTATCCTGTCAAAGAGAGACATGTGTTAAAATACGATTATGAAGGCGAAAACAAACTAGGATACCCAGAATTGCCCAAAGATGCCCCTAGGCACGTTCCGGTTTCTCATCAGTACATTCGTGTTATAGAAGTCCCTCAACAGCAAGTTTCTGCAAGTTATGAAAAAGAAAAAATTCCATATGTTCATAGGCCGATTTCACACTTGAGACCTGAATCTCAGCCTCATTCAGTAGTGGTACTGGATCCCAGAAATCAAGTTCATCCTCATCAGCACGAGTTAGGTTATGGGGAGCGAGGCCATGAACACCCAAGACCAGATACCTATCATGTACTTCAGCAAAACCATCCTGTTCAGTACGATGAAAAGGAAGAAGAACAACCACCACCAAAAATTAGTCACAGGGAATCTTCAAGACATGCTCCTAAACATGATGACCAGCAAAATCTTCAGAAAGCTGTTCTTGAGCTAAACGCCGATGTGTATAAAGAGTTGCTTGAAAACAAATCTCCCGGGCGCATAGTTGCAGTTCCTATCAATCAATTAAGCAATGGCCATCCTGATTCTTCTAAAAGTCACTTACATCCAGTATCAAGGAAACCTCATGGCGTTCTCCACATTCCACTTGATGGCAAGACACAATCGACAATCGATCTGAAGAATCTTCCTCTGGTTTTACAAATTCCTGGTGGTAAAGACGCCAGTTACCAGAAACCCCAAACCCAAAGCTTACATCAAGAGCGCGTCGTAGAACAAGATAAGCTGCCAATCATTTATGCTCATGGATCACGGTCACCTACAGTTTCTGTACCGAAATCGAGTGGCAGATTGAATAAAAATAAGGAATACGAAAAATCAAAATGGATACCTATGACGCCATCTTGGAGGAACAAACTGAGGAGGAAATCTCACGAAGACGATTCGCCTGCTGCCAAACATGTTCCATCTCAAGAACCAGGAATTCCCAGAGCAGCTCTCAGGCTTTCAGATGGAGGAATTTACCAGATTTTACAAACCGAAAGTTCAGAACGATTAACCAACATCAGAAAAAAGCCAAGCAAGAGCAAAGCAACACGCAGAGTAAGTTCACGGAGCCGAAAACTAAAGGCAAAACAAAGTGCTCGTGACTCAAGTTAAGGCCTCATTATTAAAGCCAGATGAAAAGGAAATAGAATATCGTCGGAATCATACACCAGCTAAATCATTTTTGATGCGAACATTTGATGTGTGTTTTTATCATGGCTTTTGTAAAAAGAAATAGAGAAGCCTCCAAACTGCGTATAAGATCAAGTCGTTTGAAACGAAAATATGTGTGTTAGAAACAAATTTGTTGCCAATGAAAGAAATTCAGCAAGAATTTTCTAATTTCGTTTCGAAGAATTTGGTAATGATCTATAGACACAGTTTGGTGGATTGCAGATAATTTCATCTCGCGTCTAACACTCAAGATTCATAAAAATTTCATAATGAGACAGTTAGAATGCTTTCGCCAGTTCTTCTGAACATAGGTTACTGTAGATATAAAGAGAACTCAATCATGTCTAGTAGTGAACAAACCCAGAAAATCTCTTACATCAGATAGTTGTACAGTATTAAACAAGCACAGATGAGATTTTCTGGAAATGAAAATCCAAATCATGTCAAATTTCTGTGCCTTTTTTTGAAGCAGTTCAAATTTAAAGTTATTATGGAGAATTTTAGTAGATGCTAAAATATTTCCATAGCTTTTTCTTTGAGCAGCGATTTTTGTTGTATATAGTATTACTATTAAATATGTCTGCCTTGGATAAAATTTGTATAATGCGTCTTCCCTTGGTTTGATAAATAAAATTGTTGCTTAAAAGTTGTGTGTTCTTTTTTATCATTTCGGTTTCAAAAAATTCTCTGTTTAAATTCTCTTCAGGAAATAATTCAGAAATCAAAATTTTTCTCAAATTAAATCAGGTTTGGAAATAACGTAATTTTTCAAGAACTTATGCGAGTTCGATGGACAATTCTACGGAATTTCTATAAGAATTTTAAATATATTTTGACTAATTTTCACGAGTATATATTTATTGTATATATAAAAATATTTAGAATGTATATTTATAAAAATATTTAGAATGTATATTTATAAAAA